>JACSZP010012488.1:3711-22414 GCA_016161895.1 Pinna nobilis | reverse complement strand
TATATTATGAACTTTATAATACACTTTAATTACCCGATTAATAGCTTCTTCATTAAAATAGGGCTTCATATTTGCCAATGACGATTGGAGGATGTTTAACGTGCCAACACTTGTGGCACGGAACCTCGGTCTCTACTGTTCCATCGCAAGGACAGAACAAAACTTGCTACCTTCGACCCTCCGTTCTGAGGGCTCACATTCTATCGTAAATCTATCTGTATTTTAAGGACCTGGGTTCCATAAAGACGAAAGATCAATAATAAATCTTTCTTACCCATATTTGGCAAAATTTGTCCAGTAAGTTTTCATCTCGCTTGGCAAGTTAGGTTCACCAGTTGGAAGAGTTGTTATGAACCGGGGAAAGTTTACAAAAAGGTACACCAATTCTAAAGCATGAGCAGATCCCTTAAGCCATGTGTAGGATTCTGGTAGAAAGGATTCGACTTCTTTGGAAAATATATTTTGATAAGTACTCGATTGTGTGTTGTTAATTGAATGAATGTACATATTATAAAAATCTGGTGCAATGAAAAACAAGTCACCAAACATGTCCACGACTTTTCTTCCCTGCTTAGCAAGATTGTCAGTAACACAGTACTCGTCACATATCGCCCTCTGGATTTATTGATTATTGATAAAGAAATATTTGATCAATCTTGGAATAATATTCGTTCTCAAGATGTCTGATGAGATTCCAGCACTGAGGTTAAAGTTGCTGGTTCTCTTTTGCTTTGATTATAAGCACTACATCGGATCCATCTTCGTCGCAGTTTCCCGCAATCATATCGAGTGACCTGAAAAATTCTGTAGCAGCCGTCGGGGTCCAGAAAGGATTTTATCTGGTGTGTCCATCAATAGTTCATGGTCAATGACGGGCGTCAACGGCGTTCTAAATCTGATCGATGTATCAGGTCGATATACTAAAGAAGAGAAAGCTTTGATCACCATTTGAGGATCCTTCTCCAGCAGATATGTTACAAGTGAAGTTGGGTTTGTACAATAAACTTCCAATCCAATTGATGATGCAAGTTCAGCGTTAGATCTATTGAAGGCGAGAGGAGAATTACCTATCCCGCTTTCTGCAATGACTCTTTGAAACAGTCCTTTGTTTATTGGAATCAAAGAAAGTAAACTCACACTCAATCCTCCTGCGGAATCACCAAAGATTGTAACGAAGGACGGATTACCGCCAAAGAAAGTGATGTATTCGTTTACTCATTTCAAGGCCAGTATCTGATCCCAGAGGCCGTAGTTGCCGCGTGTTCTACCGTTGTCCAAAATGAAGAATCCAAAATGCAATCTGTAATTTACTTTTACAACGACTACGTCACCATGAACAGCAAGAGACGATTCGTCATAATTGTTCACGGAACCAGACTCGTAACCGCCACCATGTGTCAAACCATGACTGATTTGTTGTTTGCTGATGATAAAAAATTCGGAACGTAGATATTAAGAAAAAGGCAATCCTCGGACATCGATCAAGTGGAGGTCCATTAGTGTAGGTGCCTTGTATACAAATCTTACTAACCGTCGATGCATTTAGTGTGCCAGTCCATCCACCATGAGGTACCGGCTTTTCAAAACGAAGATTTTCAATGGGCGGCTTTGCATAGGAAATGCTCATAAAAGTGTATAAATATTCTGTTTTATTACACCTGTTATTTTCGCTAGTGGAGTAGCGTGATCATTTCAGAATACCCATCGTCAAAGCCTTTAATACCAGGATTAGAACTAATGGAAAGCTGATCGCCATTATCTGGAAAGAATCAAGAGTAATTCCATGTCGGTGTGTTGTTGTTGCTTTTAGTAATATTAAACGACTTTTGGCTGTAAAAATCGATCGAGTAATTGTTCGGATTTTTTCAACTTATCTTTAAGACAGAACCATCCTTTCGCATTTTGTAGACGAATTTCAGGCTAATTTGCAGTGATACGTCAGTAGACATGAATAATTGTTGTTGTTGCTCGTGGATTGTTGTTTAACGTCCTAATAAAAAATATTTCACTCATATGGAGACGTCGTCGTTTTTCGGTGAAGGGCGACAAATTTTGCCTATGCTCGGCACTGATGCCCGCAGAACAGGGATGGTTCTTAAAAGTGCCAACAGCTACTGTGACACGGGAGTTCGGTTTTTACTGTCTCATCCGAAAGACAGGGACGGTCAACCGCAGCATGGCGCTGCACGGATTCGAACCTCGGACCCTTCGATTCGAAGTCGAACACGCTTGCCGCACGACCATGACATGAAAGAAATAAACAGTTTATGAAGAAAATGTACAATTTTAGGAACTGACGCTGTTTCTACTGTTTGAATCAATTTCATTTACATGTACTGTGTTGCAGATATTTTCTTTTGCGTTACTATTGATGAGGATATACGTCACGATTTTTTAAGACGAGTCCACTCTTCAGTTCACATGAATGCAATTGCATTACTGTCCGGGAAGCAAGTGTTTATATACATCAAATTTAATGTTTTTCATTCCTTTGTCATATTCCATACAACTTTTCAGGTTGTGATATACGATTAGCTTTTAACAGTAAACTGTCTGCATGCAAAATTTGATATATGAATAAAATTACCTTTTTTGATACTGCTTCAATGTACCACTAAAAAATCTTCCGTCCATAAGGATACCTTACCGAATGCCTGTTTAGGCTTTGGATTTTGGTCAGTGTACGGTTCTTGTCCCCTTTGAATAGTAGGCTAAGGAATCTTTGACGTATCAACACCTGCTTTGAAGCACTAGCTAGGCTTATTTCGTATTATCAACGTTGTATTTAGTGTCAGTATTTCTCGCATTGACAGGTACACATACAAAATTATAGAAGTCTGTTAAGCAATTTTATGATTTCATAATCAGATGGACGAAATCTATCATAAATTAGATATTGAGTCAGAAAAAATGAATATTCATTAAAATCTGGAATAACTGGCGATTGCATAATAAATTATCATGAAACGTTATCTAGAATTTTATAATACTCACTATTACATAACTCGCTTGGCTGTGTATATAAGATAAAGATATAGTTTATCTATAATTACACATGTACGTGTGTCATTCTATCATAGGTTATGATCTTTTAATACGTCCTTTGAAACAACGTTTGAGGGCCTCCGTGGCCGAGTGGTTAGCGTGTTCGACTTCTAGCCGAGGGGTCCGGGGTTTGATTCCCGCAGCGCCACTCCGCGGTTGGCCGTCCCTGTCTTTCTGATGAGACAGTAAACACCGAGGTCCCGTGTCACAGTAGGTGTTGAGTGCCGAGCACAGGCAAAATTTGTCGCCCTTCACCGGCACATGGTGACCCCTCCATATGAGTGAAATAACTAATATCCAGGTAAACACGGCGTGTACACTTAATGCTCAATTTGTCGTGCACCCTATGTGTAAATTTGTAGCTTAAACAGGTATCCATTGTTTGGACTAGTCTATAAGCTGACCATGAATGAATGTTTTTGTATATTCTTGGAATGTCTATTTTAGATTAATAAATCTAATCTTTAAGGTTAGTTATATACAAGACGTCGTCGATGTACCTGTAAGTAAAATTGGACCCAGATGCTAACTTTTTCTTTCCTGTTGAGGTATAAATTCCGCTTCATATGAATAGAGAAAGATGTCAGCCAGAATGGGCGCCCAATTAGTATCCATTGAAATGTTAACTACAAGTATCTGTAGGAAATTTTCCCCACAAAACCACGAAAACATTATGCACGAGAAATTCCAGCATATTGATGACGTCATCTTCCGTGTACTTGTTGCTGGAATCAGAGTGTTCCTTCACATGTATGGCTCTTCATGGCCTAAAACTTCAAATATTTATATCTCCGATTTCCACTCTTGTAAATTTAAAAGAGCTGCAAATAATTGAATTGACTCTGCTTTTGAGTTACTGGTTAGGAATTTTTGAGTACAGGGTCGAAAAAATAATATCATTTCAGGACCCTGATAGAGGACGTTGGTCTACATTCATTGTCTAGAAAACCGCCGTACAACCCCACAGATTTGTCTGTCTCTGCAATACTTAATAACCATAAATCTTTTCTCACTTCGTTGACCTTGAGATGTCATATATTTATTGGATTGCTGGCTTATCTTTAAATCCCGTGTCCTTAGCATTTCAGCGAATATATAATCACAACGTCATAAACTGACACTTACGAAATAAACAAAGTTTGAAAATTCAGCACGGATTGCAAACTGTGTTGATGGCGTTTATGAATAATGTCATGTGCATGTGTATCGATGCGGTGGAACAGGAATGCCAAGGGTAAAACATATTTCTTTACTGCAGATATACTTCAGCTTCAGATTTCAAACAAGAAAATGCCCAAATACACCAGCCTTCGTGGGCTTCGCACTCATGGCCCCTAGCATCTCTGTCTCCAGTAGGGCCTTCGATCGACCCAGATCCACAACCTAATTACGTATAGTAGCTTTCCAAAGTTAAATTCCATCCGCTGGGAACGTGCCTAATATTTGCAATCGGGTTGAGGAACCATGTCGGACTCAAATATAGTCAGAAAACCCATTATATATTGATGTATTTTAGCACTCGCTAAGAAGCATTGTTTATCTATTTTTTTCTATTTTGTAGCTCATTATCATACTTGTTGATTTAACCATGCATTGTTTAACTAGTTATCTTTTGTTTCAGTCATTGTTATTTAAGGGGGTAGGTTGAATTGTTCAAGTATTTAATTTGGTTTTTCTTTTTGTTTTGTCGTATTTTTTTTTTTATTTATTCGTCTTGTTAATTTGAAATTTGTATTTGTACGTTTTGTTTTATTTTTCTGGTTTTCTTTTCTTTTTTATTTATTTATTCATTCATTTATCTGTGTTGAATTTCTTTTAAAGAGGGCGTTGTTACTAATCTTTTTTAATTTGTTCACAACAAAGGTCGTCTTCGTATAGCTATTTAAAGTAGATTTGTCCTACCAGGCCTGTGATTTTCAAGATGTTATCTTCGGTCGGTTAATCTAGTTAAATGTACAGAAAGCGAGATAACTCTTGTCAGTCTTTGTTATATTCCATTAAATGACCCAGCACAGCAACGACGATGTCGAGTGCGTTGAAGTACTCCTTCAAGTGTTTTTTATCTCAAACTTGGACTAGAAACTTACTTCATTTGAAGCAAATAAAACTTCAAACAGGAATGCAATCATGCGATTTTCACCAGAGTGAGGGAAATAATCACGATGACATTGATGTGGGTATGTAATGTGCTAGACCTGCATAGCGTAAGTTTAAACAGGTTACATTTGAAATTGGCATTTGGCATTCCGAGCCCGAAATCTTGAGAAGAAAAAGAGTAGATCTGAAATTCGACGTATAAAGCCTGCTTGGACTTGTCTATCCATTTGCATAAGAAGTATATATAGTTTTCGCATAAAGAAGGATATATACTCAGTGGTGACTTAAAAGATAAGAAAAAAAAAAAAACCCGCAGTATTTGTTTCTTTCTATTTCGGTTTTGAGTTCATGCATTTAGGCCTATCAGATACGTGAATGCAAATACAAATACATTGCTATAAGATTCAACAGTTAAATCTGTATTTCATTTTTTATATAGGAAATAGAAATAATGGGCCTTTGTCTGGTTTGCGAGTACTTGATTTAAGCAGGTAAGTTATTTCAAGTTGTATGAAGCACTATTTGTTTGTCTATTTATTTGTTTATCGCCCAAGTAACCAAGTTCCACTCGTGGAGGCGAAACCTACGCCTGGCAAAAGTATTTTCGCGACACCTAGGGGCATTACGCGATTTGGAAGGCATGTGCCCGACAATAAGGGTCATTAAACGTTGTGGAAGGCATGTGCCCGACACTTAGGGCCATTAAGCGATTTGGAAGGCATGTGCCCGACATTTAGGGCCATTAAGGGTTGTGGAAGGCATGTGACCGACACTTAGGACCGTTAAGCAATGTGGAGCCATGGTTTTAAAAGTCTCGTCCTTATGATGCGATTGGATCGGAAATTTCAATTCAAATATCGAAAATTAGGCGACGGAACAGTTGCTACCTATCATGTTAACGGGCTGGCCTATCGCGGACCAAATCCGAACCAGGATCTCCCGCACACAACAGTGAAAGCTCTGTTTATTAGACCCTCCAGGCTGTAGTGCGGAAGCAAATTGATTCTTGAGTGGTTGTGCTGTTATGTAATTGCTTAACGTCCAGCTCAAGATTCTTGTACTTACAGATAAGAAGATGTAACCATTATTACACTGGAGAAGGGAGACAAATCGGCCTATGTTCGGCACTTGCAGATATTGCTGTAAAAAAAGAAAAAAAAATCCTGTGCCGAAACCTACTGTGACACGGGATCTCGGTTTTTAGTGTTTTATCCCATGGGCAGGAAAAATTAATATAAGTATATAAATAATTATATACAATATAAAAAGAATCTACTGTGACACGAGACCTCGGTTTTTACTGTCTCGTCCGAAAGACTAGGACGGCCAACCACAGAGTGGAACTGCGTGGATTCGAACCCCGGACCCTTCGATTCGAAGTAGGACACGCTAACCACTCGGCAATGGAGGCCCCTTGAGGGTACATTGGAACTCATGAATTATTACCATACCTCTGGTACGTCACAAATACAAATATGGGAGTTGTTCCCCTTTGACTATATACCATGTTAACAAAGTAATAGCAATACTGTGCAGAAGTTGTACTTGATGATATTGATTTAATTGCTTTACTTTGCTAACAATGAAAATAAGGAACGGAATTAACTACATGAGGAGGGACTGTTATTGTGTGTTTTCATTTTGGCTCCATTCCTTTTTTTCAGAGTATTAGCCGGTCCCTATTGTACAATGATTCTGGGTGACCTTGGTGCAGAGATAATCAAGGTAGAGAAACCAGGTAAGCCGTAACCATTTCCATGGTAACTAAACATTACAATCCTGTTTGATAACTCTTTATACATAATTATTTACGTCGAGTGAGTAGGGCGACAGCAGAATTACATGCATATTGACCGACGCACACTAGGGTCTTTGTCATGTTTCCTTGGAGCTTTATATCCTTATACCAACAAAAACAAAGTACTGATTCATTTTATCATAATCATGACTATTAAAAAAAATCATAATTTGTTCGGTCGGTGACAGTTAAATGAAAGACAAATTTTCATTGGTTTATTTCAAACCAATCATCTAATCTAATACAAAGAAACAGATCGAAAAGAAATGGGAACCACACAAGAGCAACTTAAGGGTAATATATCTATCCAAAGACGAATTCTTCTTTTATAAATTCCATGTAAATATATCAATACAGATCACAACATGTAGTACTACACGACGCTCGGAATATTCATTCGCAATTTAATAATGACATTCATGACATTATAATATATTAATGGCCATCACCGAGTGCGATTTATCTCGGACTTGGAATATAGGTGACACGACGTGTCCAGGCATGGACCAGGAGTTGCTTTCCCTTCCGGAGCACCTGGACTCACCCCCGGTTTCAACGGGGTTCATGTTACTCTATTTTTAGTTTTAAGTGTTACATGTGTATGTTGATTACTGATTGTTGTGTGGCTTCTTTTTGAAGTTAGAAGGTCCTCTTTGTATCTTTTATCTACGTTTTTTTACTGAAATATTACCATCAATCTTTAAACTTTCTGACTGCTGATTCACCTCAGATACATGTGCTGTATTTGCTTTAATCATCAGGTTCAGGTGACGATACTAGAAGCTGGGGACCTCCATTTGTCGGCTCTGAAAGTGTTTATTTCATGACCATCAACAGGAACAAGAAAGTACGTTATAATATATATACGTAATTTTCAGGGTTGTTCTATTTCCAATTTCATTCTCTGCTTTTGTATTATTCATTAATACGTACATCAATCCCCTGTTTATGTTTCCATTGATAACATGCACAAATTACTGTGTATGATAAATTTTAGTCTCAAAATTTAGAAAATGTCTTATTGATACATAAGATCTAATTATGATTGTACCGAATATCTGATCTTGAGAGATTGATTTTTGAAATAGAAGGCGTTGTAAATGATAGATAGGACGTTTGCTACTTAAAATAATTCTTCGACACGTGAAGTTAACTTGAAACCAGATCGAAACGAAATACATTTTTATTCGAAAATATGCTTTAGATAAATCAGTTACTTTCCTTCAACTGCTACATTATTACTTTGTGTTGGCAGTCATTTCTTGCGCTTCATAAATATGTAAAGGCATGATTGTTTTATGGACTCGACTAAATAAGTATTTCATTATTGAAATACGTTATAAATGAATTAATTTAATCCAATGTACATAGTTTTTTGTATGCTCAGAATCTCAGTTACGGTTTGTGCTTTATAACTTGATTTCCGTGTGGGTCTTGAAATGAAATAACACGAAGCGACGACCCTTCAAGATTTGACAACTATTCTCCATCATGTGATTCTGTTGGTTACCATAAAAGATTTACTACAGGGAAATTATTTCGCCTTGTTTTTGTATGTGTTAGCAAATGAAATATTCGAATAAGTTTTTTCAAAACAGCGTCATTTTCTTAAATATTAAGTAAGTTCCTCTCAAGCGCGAAGAAGAATAAAATTTACCAAAATTGATGGCAGAAGCAGGGTTTCTATACGTTTCCAAGTAGGAATAAAATTCGTAAGAGAAGGCGGAATTGGAGAGTTTAGAAATGGATCTGGTGAAAATAGTAATTTTCTCTTTTGAAAAAAGTAGTTAATGGATAGCAGAGAACAATTCAATAATTTTACCATCCACTGGCCATCCTGCACTAAATAAATGTTTGCTCTCGATATTTATTTTTTTTAATATTTTTACTGTAATGCGAACTGAAGAATTTGTAACACGAAAAGGAAATAATCAGTAGAAGTTCATTTTATTCTTCAGAGTGTGGCTATCAATATCAAATCAACCAAAGGGCAAGAACTCCTGAAAAAGGTTAGTTATCCTTTCGGGTTTTCGTCAACTTTTTGAAGGTTTCTATGTTCTAAGTATGTATTATTTTCAATGTCTAAATTGTTCATTTACCTTATTTATATATTTTAGCGATTTTACTTATTTTTTTTTTTTAAATTTTGATGTAATATTTATAATGATTTCAGGAAACATTTGCGCTTAGAAATTGTACTTGAGCCCCTGCTTTGTAAAATCAGGCAAAGAATCAATTTCTTTCCCAAATTGAAATTATTTAATGCATCGTCATCAAAACATTAAGGCACATATTTGAATACTTCTAATTATTATCTCTTTAATTTGACACTGCCGACGTAAAATGATCGATGTTCGTTCTACTAAAGGAGTTAATCATACTAAGTGTTGAAACGTTGTTTTCGTTTTCAGCTTGCCCAAGCATCGGATATTCTGGTCGAGAACTATATACCTGGACAGCTAGAAAAGTTCAAGTTAAGCTATAAAGATATTAGGGAAATCGCTCCACAATTAATATACTGTTCAATATCAGGTAATTTCAGCTATACATTTCCATCTACTGCGCGTATAATGTAGGGTCTTCAATTACGAGATGGTATGGTTGTCCCCAACTCGGACACATAGGTTTTCTCCGGGTAATCCTGTTTCCTCCCACAGCAAGGACCGCAGCATACCGACAACATACCCAACGAGAGACATTAATATAAGTTGTTTGTTAATCATTGTAAAGCAAATGAAGTTTCAAATTTTAAAAAGCCTTGGGATATTTACCTATCTCACATTAGCTCTTGATTTTATGATATATTATGATAATAAGATTATATAAAGTCAGAAACTGTTCCAATTAGCAACTGCAACATCACTAGAAAGAAAATGAATCACATGAAAAAAAAAAAATCATATCGTTTAATTTCAGATCTTGCAATACAGTAGTAATATCTGTATATAATTTCTTTAAATGCTACGGAAATTCTAAGTTGGACATTCTTTTTGAAATAACATTCATTATATTCAAATAATTTTAGGTTATGGACAAACGGGACCTTATGCAAGAAGAGCCGGATATGACGTCATTGTATCAGCAGTCGGAGGTTTAATGCACATCACTGGGCCAAAAGTAAGACTGCCAATTTTTAGCTAATTTTTCTTTCTATTCCTTTAACTATTTTATTTTTTGTCTTATTGATTTTTTTCCTTGAATTTCCTCCAATAATTATGTATCAATCAAGAGATTAATAGATACCGAGTAATCAGTTGTCTATAAGGCTATATAGAGATCTGAAGATATGAAAAATTAGAACAAAAACCTCTTAGGTAAACAAGAGCAAGAACCTCTTACGTAAAAAAGTGAAATATTTGGAATCATCGACTTTATGGTGATATGAAAATCTGGAAATTTAAGATTTCTCGGAAAGTCAATTTCATGCGTCCTTATTACGAACTTATGTTGAACTTAGAATGAAACATCGAGTTTTTTCTATATTAGTGCGTTAGTACTGTTTGTCGATTACAAGTCCTTTATCTTCATATCTCCGAATTCCATAGATCGGTTAAAATCCACTGGAGCGAAATATGAAAGCGATTGTCAGCTAATTGACTTACACTCAAATTAAAAATAACAACAAAAGAAAAGTTATAACCCAAGAGTAAAATTTCAATTTCTATAATAGTAGTAAATGCCGGGGTAAAAATTACTGTTTTCCTTCGGCTGCCCGAGTTAGACTTTATTTTAAAAGGATGATATCAATTAATATCATGTATTTGAAATAAGAACTATCAATGATATTCTATTTCCGTAATCGATATACATGTATCATGTATAAATGATAAAAGGACAAAATAAAACAGTAGGTTACTTGATTTACAATGCTAGAAATATCTGATTTTTCAATGTTATAGCTTTAAAAAAAATTCGTGTGTTTATATATACTTGCACTGCATACTAAACATACCGGGACTTTTAGAAAATTAATCAGTGTTAATTTCACTATAATCAATCTAACGTTTGGAAATCGGGGTATAAAATTCATCTCAAGATTTACTGTTGAATGTTTTTCTCCTCTTTTTAGGATGGAGAACCGTGTAAGGTCGGAGTAGCAATGACTGACTTGTCAACTGGTTTATACGCTCATGGTGCAATTCTAGCCGCCATATTGCATAGACAGAAAACTGGTTTAGGTCAACACATCGATTGTAATTTATATTCTACGCAGGTAATACTTTTGAACAAAATCTTAATCATCACACTAATACCTTTCGTGCTAAAAGTTTTAGGAAATACGTTTCCTTTTCTTAGCTAGGTCATCTCCTACAAACAGTTTGATAATCAACGGAAATAAAGATATTTGTCAAAAGAGTATATAGAAAATATATTTGTTTTTGATTTATTGTTTGTATTATTGTTTAATGTCCCACTCAAGAGTCTTCCACGCATATGGAGATGTCACCGTGCCGGTTAATGACTATAAACTCGGCCTATACACGGCGATCTTGTCCTCTGAGGAGTCAGAGTTTTTTTTAGTATAACGACACGTACTGTGATACGTTACCTGGGATCTTACTCTCCCATCCGAGAGACAGTAAAACCGTCAACGGGTTTGGTTCGAACCAAGAACCTCACAATCAGAAGGCAAACTCGTAAACCACATTTTTATAGTATTTAAAAAAGTTATAAAGAATCATGATCGACGGTTTGTGATTTAAACCGGCATCGGTATTCCTGAAGATACTTTCGAGATTTATATTTTGTATATCTAAGGTGCTAATATTTCGTAATGTACATTGCAGAATTGAAGCATCGTATAACTACGCAGAAAATCCACTGAGTAAAGTTACAAGTTAAAATAACTGATCACATTGGAGTCCGTGTTATCATTGTTTTTGTTTTGTTTTATATGTTGTTACTTATGGATGCCCATTTGTAGTATTGTCTCAGCTTGTTTTGGTCATGGTTTTCTCAGGATTTTTTCTATTTTTGAATCTTGAATAACTCCTTGGTATCCTCAATTATTCCTTTTAAACACAAGATCCTTGATAGGTGCTTAAGATTTGTACATAGTTTTCTTTGTCCTAATCCATTTCATTCCCTTAATAGGATAATTCTTTTCGATGCTGACATCATATTGTTGGCTTACATATTTTATAGAAACTTCTTCATGAAAAAATCAAGAGGAAACAAATATTTTAAATATGATACATGTCATTTATGAATCTTAGGTTGCCTCCCTTGTTAACATAGCTGGAAACTATCTCAATGCTGGTATCGAGGCAAAGCGCCATGGAACAGCCCACCCAAGTATAGTCCCCTACCAGGTAAGAGAAGGTGTTATCAGGTGATTTAGGGATTTCGTACAGAAATCTAAAAAAGAAATCAAGAAACATACTTAATTTGGTAACAACAATACTAATTCAATGCCTAGTTTTTAATTTCGTTGGTTGAATTAAAGTATCCATACTGTTTCTACGGAATACGCAATGTTGTGTTAAAATGGATTTTCACACAGTTCTGTTGTGCAGAAGCTTATTGTAAAAATTCTTCCTTTTATATCTCTCTCATCTTGCCTTTCTGTCTTTTATCATAAATAATAGTCGGCTACATGTTCGTAATACCACGTCCAATGGATTGCAATTTTAGCCAGTTCCCTGCACTCGGGGTTTTAAGCAGTGAGACCGGTTGTATTGCCCACACATATTTATACAAGATCCATTAGAAAAAACTCGCCTCTTCCGTTCAAATGTATGTATATTTAGTGTGGTTTCTGTATTTGATAACACAGTATACGTATTGTAAGAATAGTTTCTCGATAAAACCATTGATCAAATTATAAACAGATGTCCTCTTTTCAATGGTCATGCATCACGAAACGTATCGTCAATAAAGATATTTCAAACATTTCAGGCTTTCAAGACGTCCGATAGTTATATGGTTGTTGGCGCAGGGAACGATGGTCAATTTCAGCAACTATGCAAGGTATTTTGTTCAAAACATATTTTATTTTATATATACACTTTTTCATGAAATGAAATGATTCAATCCGGCTGTAAGACGTTAAAGGATGTGATGTGATCTTGCTCATTGTTTTAGCAGATTTACCAATAATATAATGTGCGCATGAATACAACATATAAATACAACCATACCAATAGCATTTGTTAATCATTCAGAATTGAAATATCAAATAAGATGACCTTGCTAGGTGAAAAACGTTTAAAGGAATTACGTCATTTTGTTGTGACTTGTCTTTAGGACGAAATACGTCATTTTGTTATGACTGTCTTTAGCGCGTGTGATTTCTGATATCTCGACGTCTAGTGTACCGTAAAGTGATTGTGTTCTTTGAGACGATGCATTTACATCTGATATATGTCTTCTAATCATATAAATCACCTTATTCAATTGCAAATTATTATATTACAATCTGTGCAATTTGCAATCAGAGATAAGGGTTCGGAGCGTACGATATGTGGAGATTTGATTTGAAAAAAGGCTGTAATTCGAAAAAATTTCTTTTGTTGAACCGGTTTTCGAAATTGTACTCAGATATATACAAAAAGTTAATGGACAAAATAAAGAATTTGATATTTTTCTTTAGTTTCTAGACATTGATCATGTTGCAAAAGATCCGAAATATTTAAAGAATGAAAACCGAGTAGCAAACAGAGAGGATTTATTAGGTCTTCTTCAAAGCATGTAAGTACTGTTTATTTAATTTTACAATAATTTACAAATCAATTATCTTCTCAAGTTGAATAGTTGGTTGTATTAATGTTAAACGTCCAGTTATTGAATCTTGCACTTCCATGGAAACGTCACCATGTCCGATGAATTGCGACAAAATTTGCTGAACACTTATGGTTGTAGAGCGGGGAGGGTTCATTAAGGGATTTTTTCCTTTGCCAACTCCTACTGTGACACTGGACAGCCAACTGCAGCATGGCTTGAATTCGAACCGCGGACCCCACATTCTAAAAATTAGACCATGCGGCCCTTATTCTACTCTATTTGTTATATATGCCCTATTTCTACGAGGGGTCAGATTTCTTGCTTATGAACGCTTATAAATTCTGAATGTAATGAAAGTAGGATGGGTGATAATAATAAGAATTGAAGACGCCACTCCGCGGTTGGCCTTCCCTGTCCTTCGGATGAGACAGTAAAAACCGAGGTCCCGTGTCACAGTAGGTGTTGGCACGTGAAAGAACCCTCCCTGCTCTACGACCAGCAGTGCCGAGCATAGGCAAAATTTGTAGCCCTTTACCGGCACACGGTGATGTCTCCGTAAGAGTGAAATATTCTTGAGTGGGACGTTAAACAACAACGCAACAACAACAACAATAAGAATTGAAGATGTAAGAAAAATCAAATGCATCTGAAAATATAAGCCTGAAATAAATGCATATATTGATGACTTGTATTGCAATTTTCAAACTGTTTACATTCCCTTTTTAGATTTACAAAACAAACAACAAAAGAATGGTTGGCAGTTTTTGAAAATTCTGGAATACCTTATGGTCCTATAAATAACATGGAGGAAGTGTTCTCTGATCCACAGGTGAATGTTCTTACACAGTTTTGTTTGACATTTGCTTTTATTTTCAGAATACATGTTTGTTCATGCCACAGAAGTAATTTTTTGTAGGTTAGATAAGCAGTGCTGATGTAACAATTCAACACGTCCCTAATCATAATACTGATCTAGCTTTTTTTTTTTGGAAGGAACGTGACTTCTGCAAATAGTTTTTCAACTGCTGCAGAGTGATTAGTGAAATTATGAACCGTCAAGGAAAGTTCTGAAATAACATATAAATACAAGTCACGCGTATCACTCTTTCAAATCAATGCTGTAGACCGACAGAATAATTGTAAGAACAGCTTTGACGAACGGGTAGCGACACGTGTGTCACTCTTTCAAAGCTATGTCCAAGATCGACTACTGTAGGAACAGCTTTTCATTGTTTAATTGACTGGCTAACATTGTTCCGAAACGGGGTTATAGCAACCTATAAGAGTAACAAACAGGGTAGTGTTGGTCGCTAGTCCTAAGTGGTGCCCTTAAAGTGAAGAATTTAAAGTAAATGCTTCATTGTATCTTTTTTTTTATATCTCAAAATGTGCACCTTCTCTGCTCTGCGTGCTTTACATCAAGCTAGCTTTAACCTTAAACTTTAAGTTTGTACCTGACATTAATATCTATAAATCTCCGCCCAAGTATCAAGACGTGTTAATTTGAAAATATCTGATATTACCGAAAACCTCCATGAGTACATTATTAGATTCATCCGTGCACTTCTGTAATGCTCGAACTGTTTTCACTTAGTCTCATATGTTAGTAGAATGCTCTCCTTTTCCCGCATCCCTGATATAAAAACTACCGAAATTTGTCAGCCTCTGTATGTAATCTGCTAAATCATTTCAGTGCAATTTTTCGTCTTTGTTAAATCTAATTTTTCAGACACTTCACAATGGCATGCTTCAATCAATGCAGCATCCGAAAGCCGGAACTATTAAGATTGCAGGTAAGTTGCTGTATTCTCTTTTGAGTTTTGAGAAAAATTCGAGATTTTGCACATGTAATATTGTGCGAAAAGGGGGCGTGACTACATAATTATGAAAGTTAATAAAAAGTAAAAGAAAGTCCTTAGGACTAATTGTGATTGAATTAATTTTATGTATGAAAAAAAGAATAATAATAATAATAATAATAATAATAATAATAATATCATCATCAGCAGCAGCATCATCGTAATCATTTGCTGCTAAAGTCACAACACCTCCTACTGCCTTGATCCCACTGTAATTTACTTTTACATGTAACCTCGGCTTTAAAGTAGAAACACCATCTGATGTATCCACCTATTGTCCACTTGCGTGTATTGGTAAATGATATACAGGATCCACACAATAAGAAATTACCACCAATTGTCCAGTTACGAGTATTCATTTCTCCAGACATTTCTTCTTTAATTTTGCATGTTTGTGGTTCATGCTCAATGCTCAGTCTCCTATATTCTTCTTATTTTTAGTTCTACCACGATGCTACTTTGCTCATTATCAAGATCTGGATTTCGTGACCATAGAATATCCTATGTGATTTAAAATAGATTAAATATATGAGAAAATTGTATCATTGTGCGCTAATGTTGCAGGATATATGGGAACTGAAAACATGGTAATAAAGTAATTAAAAAAATCAAGACCGCTTCTGTCTGTGCATGTGTTTTAGTTCTATAGCTACATTCGTACACTCCAGATAAAATACAACGCATTTAATTTGTCAACTTTTCTTGTTCATCCTATAAGACGATAGCAACTGAAGTTCATGTCTCAATAAGTGCGAATACAATGACTTCCCAACTGCTCAATGCTCTATGTGCAGCGTGTAGGCCAAACGTTAGTATCCTTACTCGAAATCTAGCTATAAGTACGTCTACTGACGTATGTTAGAATGTTACTTCAGACACACGCTGATTTTTGACTGCGGATTACTCCGTTTACTTGAACAAGATACATGGCTGACGGCGGATATGACCGGTCTACAGAGGATACTTACTCCTTCTTGGCACCTGATCCCCCTCTTGTGTATCCAGACGTTCGTGTTTCTCCGATTCTTTTTTTTAAATCCCTATGGGAATTATAGGAATTCTGAGAGAAACAACTGTTCCCTACCTTTACCTTTTCATTTAAAGAGCAGTAATGATACCATAACAAATGTTTTGCCTATTTTTAACATTATTTGTGCCGATGACTAAGTGCTGTAATCACAATAATTTTTCATGTATGCAAACATTCAAAAATACACGAGGTAGGTGTTGGGTTCCTACATATCAAGGTTCAGTTTGGTGTGTCAATTTAGGTCGCTGAAATAAACCCGAAATCATGATATATATCTGCTCTTTGTTTGCATAATTTCATATGTGCTATCAATAATCTCTGTGATTTGTTATTTGCAGGTCCGGCCGTACGCTACAGTGACAGTCCAGTAATTGATCCAGTTTCTCCTCCATTGTTAGGACAACATACGAGGCCAGTTTTAAAAGACATCTTAGGTGTATCGGACGAAGAACTTTCACAGTTGGAAAGGGATAAAATTATCCAATCTTCTAAGTAATACCTACCACTTGAAGAACCGACTTGTGGGAGTAAGAAACAATAGTTTGAACTCAATGTCGTTTTTAAACCTAGGCAGATACCCAGGTATTCCTAAGTTTCAATGACGTTGTTGTTATCTAGTCAGCCATATCATTCCACTTGTCGAAAGTGGCGTTAAACCACACATAAACTAACTAACTAACTATATCATTCCACTGAGATATGAAATTTGATCGACCTTAAGGCCTGGTAATTCATATCTTTACTTATGTGTACTAAACTTCTACTAAGTTCAGTCATTTGTACATTTCTTTATTGATAACGTCAAATCTAGTCAACGTATATCTTCAATGTGCTCCTTATTATGTCGTGTCACAAGAGGGTCTGATAATATCCTATTAAAGTGTCAGATTTTAAAATCTCATGGAATTTTCGTGTCTTTTTCGAATTATTCGACTACTATTAGCTCAAATGAAATATTGAATATAGTTCGAGCTTTGATTCATAAATGATGTCCTAAGATTTGACCTACCAATCGGGTTACACTGGATTTTCGTACGACACATCATTAAAAAGCAGCATATTGAAGTTTGAAATTTGATAAAATTGTTGTAGCATCATGGTACCTCCGACGTAATAAATGTATATAACATGAATGAAACGCTATGAAGTGCATATTCAATATTCAATTTTCGCCGCCGTTTGATTTTCGCCCGTTTTGACTTCATCGTCATTTAATTGCGAATTTTAAATTGGGCGAATATAAAACGGTACATTTATTGGATAGAATTGTGACGAGACTGGATGAAGTTAATAGGGATCGAACCTGTTTGCAAGTACATAAGGGCGAAAATAACTCGGGACAAAAATAACCCTGTATACAGTTATTTGTATATTTTTATTTAATCATTACCGCTTACTATTGACATCGACTTGCAACAAATCTAATATTATACGTTTATTTCAAAAGCTCTATTCACTACACTTCTAGGGTGTATTTTCATTCACGAAAACTTCGAAATTTCATTGATCAGATTTTGTAATGGAATTACAAAGAATTGACTTTTTATGCTTTTTCTAAAACGATTTTCAGTATCCTGTTTTTCTATTAA
Source organism: Pinna nobilis (assembly GCA_016161895.1). NCBI lineage: Eukaryota > Metazoa > Mollusca > Bivalvia > Pterioida > Pinnidae > Pinna > Pinna nobilis. Next base: position 4,273 of record JACSZP010012488.1, on the reverse strand, counting down.
ATCTACGGACTGTTTTGATGCTTGTTGTTTATTCATTTATATCTAAAAAAAACTAATCAAATATTTTGTTTATATATTCTTGAAAAATCTCTATGATTGTTTTAATCGATATTTATCTATTCACTCTGATCTCAAGAATCTACTTAGATAATTAATTTGTACCACAAATTATACTCTTATATACTATCCGTCCGGAGATGTTTCTTTTCTTTTCCTTTTTGTTTTGTAAAAGAATACAAAAAAGTTAGTGACAAGCAACCTTAGAATTCTAAAGAACCCAGTTTTCTCTAGAAATTAGCAGTTATCTTAAAGCGTCGGTGAGTCGAGAGGATGTCCTCACGTTACTATGATGAGTAAAGGTAACGAACAGTAATAAATCTCATAAATTCTAAAAGAAAAGTAAAACGAAGAGCATTGGAAACACGGACCTTAGATAAACCAGATGTGGAATCTGGTGCTTCGGAAGAGTAAGAATCCCCTGTCGACCGGTCACAACCGTTTGAACCTATTATCTCTGGTACACGGCGTAATCAATAGTCAGGGGCCTCCGTGGCCGAGTGGT
>JACSZP010012485.1:0-16576 GCA_016161895.1 Pinna nobilis | reverse complement strand
CCATAGAGCAGGGAGGGTTCTTTAATGTGTCAACACCTACCTTGACAGAGGACCTCGGTTTTTACTGTCTCATCCGAAGGACAGGGACGGCAAACCGCGGAGTAGCATTGCAGGAATCGAACCCTGGACCCCTCGGCTCGAAGTCAAACACGCTAATCACTGGGCCACAAAGGCCCCTATGAAGGCATGTTTTAAATGTTTAAGTGTACAATTGTATAGAATGTAAAGTGTATTAATGTAAAGGTCATCTATCTGCTTCTAGATACAAGGTTCACACAGATTGGAAATGATAAACTTCCTGCACTTTTCAAGGACTTTGTAATGACATAACCATAGTTTGTGCCAGCCATGATGACTTATGATAGCTTATTCCCTTTCTGATCATAGGGTCTGGGTTCAAGTCCGCTTGTCCTGTGTTTTCGATAAGGCAGTAAAAATTGTGGCTTCACATCACAAATGTTTGTACCACAATCAGACAAACGCTCTACTCTAAATTGATATTGATTGAAAAACTACAAATAACAACAACAAAGCTTATCAAAATAATAATCAGTGTTTTTATGATGAATAGGATTTAGAACAATAATATTATCGAAATAGTTCTTTTGATTAACATGATAATTACAAAGTGATTTTTCTAATCTACAGATTAAATAGAACACAGTCTATAGATGTACATAACTATGGCACTTAACTATGCAAACTAAAACTAGTACTAAAATCGCTTATAACAAAACGGAGGCCTTTTTCACAAAAAGAATTATTAGAATCGCCCAACACTATTTCTGAATATGCTGTATTTTACGAAGATGATACGAGTGGACTGCTTTTGATGAAAAAAAAGGAGATATTTTAACCCCTTCAGTGGGTATTATGACATAATGTTATCTTTATGACGTCATGTAATTAATGTAGCTACATATAAATTTTAATGACGTATATACTCGTCATACGCATTCAGGAAAAGTTAATGTCATGATGGATATATCCGTCATACACGCTGAAGTGGTTTAGATACCAAGGGGTCATTTAAAATTCACCAATCGAAATGCAGACAACACCATCGTCAAAACTAACAGAAACAACACCACAGACACCATTCCAAACAACAAGAAAGTTGATTTCCATATTGGAAATCTGGCAGGATAAAATCATCTTTTGTTTAAGAACTTCTTATGAAACTCTGAGCACTTATAATTTACAAGTGATTTAATTGAATGATGTTTTTGTGAAAAAGGCCCCCAAATCACAAGACATAATAAATTTGTCACAAGAGGGTATACTTTGATGACAAAATGTTAATTGCTTAAGTTGGTTGGTTGATTATATTGCTGTTTAACATTCCAATTCGAGAATCTTTCACCAATATGGAGCCATTAGCAAAGTTGATGGAGGGCTACAAATATGGCCTATGCTCAGCACATAAAGCCATTGAGGAGTGAGTGTTCTTCAATACGCTGATGCCTTTTGTGACATTGAACTACAGTTTTGTCTATCTCATATATGAAATTACTTAAGTACTGTACTTCAGTGTTTCTAGAAAAGTCATATGTCTACATTTCTACTTGTAGTGATGTGTGCCTCATTCACATTTTTTAAAAGAGAAAATTTATAATTGAAGGTCATAATTTACCTATTCCATTAATACTTAGAAAATATTAAATTTTAATGACATCACAGTATTTGATTTCTCAGCCCAAGCATCCAACAAACATTGAAAATAAATTGTGATCTCACTGAATTGTCAGTTTCAAGATATAAGAAAAAGAAAACAAATGTGATAAAGATGATAAATCTTAATACTATGTGAAACAATTTTCAAAAAATACTGTATACAGATTTCCCCCCCCCTTATTTTCGCCTTAATGTACTTGCAAACACTTTCATCTTGTTTTAAGTTTGCCAAGTATCGTTAAACACATGTAACGTGTTGAAATTCAACCACTGATGATGAGGCTGTAAGGGGTGAAAATAGAACGGGAGCGAAAAATTCTGTGTATACAGTATATTCATTGTTTCATATATAATTAGAAATGCTGTGCAAGTCAAACTAATCAAAATATTATACAACACTGTGTTATCCAGTGCTTTACCAAGGCGATTATAATTAAAAAAGACAATAAACATTGTTTTAAAAAAAGTTCACTTGTTAAATAAATGCAATGCAGGCATAAAAAACAGCAAAACTGAAAAATTTAACAATCAAAAGTGTCAAAGAATGTCACTAACCATATCACAACAGAAGCCATCACTTTTATTTTGACTTGGGTTTGCCAGAATTAAAATCAAAATTTGATCAGGTGTTTTAAGTCAGGTCAAATTATTTGTCATAAGGCTTTCAGCCAATTATCATCTCTGAAAAAAAAATTGTTCAAACACAGCTGGCTTGATGTGTTACTTCAGCTTAAATTAATAAATTTCATTGTTTTTCACAAACAATATTCTTAGATAATTCTTAATTGACAAAAGGAGGGATTACTGACGGGTAAAGTGTAAACAATTCACAGTACAGTAGGGCTAATCTTGACATCCCCTCCCTCCTATTTTACCACCAGCTCATATGGTCCTTTATGCCAACTTATCTTTAAAGCATTTTAGAAAAAAAAAATTTAATACAGTTTTTCTCTTCTGAAAAGGGTCTTTTAAGAGAAGCGGTCATTCAAGAACAAGGTCTCTCAAGACAAATTTTCGCTTTGTTACATAAATCACTCAGATCATTCATATGTGTAAACTTGTAATTTTTTTGTGCAAGACAAAATGCTATTAACACCACCTAAAGCTAAGCTATGGTGAATGGATGAAGAAATATCTAATATACTTATAACCAATGATGATAATCTCCCAATACCAAGTAATATAAGAAGCCACACAATATTTTCAGTTCTCCAAAACTGAACAATATCAGTTCAATATAGCTTTAAACAACAGATCCATGGAACCAATCATTATCAGTATTTCATGTTTACAACAAAAAACAAAACTCAACAAGAAAGAATCTACCTGTATGTACACATAAAACATGGTCTTAATAGAATTTTCTTGGTTTACATGAAAGTAGTTGTAGTGCCCAATTAACCAAACTAGACATGACCACACTAGATAGATGTAAGTCAATCTTAGAATACAACATTGCTGTTGTATTTGTACAAAGTAATAGTTGATTCCATCAACTTTCCCACCGGCATCATTTTAGTAGAATGTAACAGAAATGAAAAGAGTAGTAGTGGAGAGAAATAAAGTCAGCTTGAATAAGATGTTCATTAAGAACAATGAAACAAGAAACAAATCAAGGTTAAACAAGATTTTTTTTGGTAAAAAGGTCGATAGTTTGAGTTGTGTATTCTGTTGCCATGGTTACTGGAATCTGACTTGTGTAAGCCTGACATCTCCGCTTATGTTCAGATGGTCAAATCTTGCAAGTGGCAGAAGTCGGCACTTGAATTCGATGAAATGTTGATTATCAACAGCAACCTAGATCATAGAAAAAAATATAATAAGTTGGCAAAAATATGTTGACAACAACACCTATTATGTGGAAATATTGTATATGGCTGAAAAAGGTTTCAAGATATAATTGTTTATAATAAGCAACAATCATAAAACTGTGTACAGGTTCTTTCATCTATGACATGACATTTCCTACATTTTTTGATTCATGATTACTTTCTATAGCAACCAATCCCGTTGCCCTTATTTCATCTCATATGCTTATATTCACTGTAAGAAATAACCATAAATTCTGTACAAGTTCTTTAATCTTAGACAGGACATTTCCCACTATAATCATATGTGGATCCAGGATTTTTCTCCAGGGGGGATCAATATTTTCCAGGAGGGTGCAACTTGTAATAAGGAAAAACCTATCCCTGTGAAAATGAGAATTTAAGCATAATTGACCAATATTGGTATATATTTTGCGAATTCCAGGCATGATAGTGAAACCTGTAAATAATGACCTCCTCTGGGACAAAAAAATGATATATTATATGGAGGTGGTCCTTATATAGAGATTAATTTGTACAAAAACAACACCATTGGAGACAGCAAAACATTAATTTTCTGAATCATCTCGTCTTTTTAAAAATACCATCACAAAAAGACTGCTGCTGATCAACATCAGGTACAATGAAATAATGAAAAGGACTGATATCAGTCATGATGAAATGATTAGCAGCCATATTTTCTTTTTATACATTGGAATGATATATCCTTCATGAATTTTTTTTTAGTAAGTACCAACAAAACTCTAAACGACAAGAGTTGTCAGAAGACAACAAAGCTCACAAAACAATATAAAAGAACAGGGTTCAAGTTTCCTCAAAGTAGGTCAATGTGAAAGATCAAGGTCATGAGGTAAAAAGAGCAGACCCTAGATAAATGCCCTTATTATGAGAAATCCATATGTGAAATATCAGAGCCCTATCTTTTATGGTTCAAAAGACACAGCCAAGCTTAAAGTTTTGTCATAAGTCACCGATGATAACATTGCCAAGGATATGACATTAGCTCTCCGGACTTTCGCTTATGAGAGTTAAAAGGGTATAGTAGGAAATTCCTTTACCCAAATAAAGTTATTAATAACTTAATATCACAATACTGGACAGTGGATTGAACTACAGTCTAACCTGTTTTAAAAGACCTACCAAGGGAAGGTGCAAAAAGGGTCACATGAATCTTATTCAAATGATTTATATAGGAAAGAGTCTCTTTATTCAAATAATTTATATAGGAAAAGTCCGAGTCTGGAATTGTGCTATTCGGACACAAAAAATAGGTAGTTTGCTAATTTAATGGGTCCCTTGGACAGATTAGACTGTATAAGTCTTATTTTGACAGGCTAAAATACATTGCTTACCTTGTAGGAATTCTTCTCAGCCATTATGATCATGTCAAAGTTTGCGTTTGGACAGAATGGGAATTTGGGCTTTTGTCGTTCCTCTGCTCCCCACGTTCCATGGGTGAAGTGATTCCTGACAACTTCATTGTAATTGCCACTGACATTGAAACGAACATCAAAGTGAAATGCGATTTCACCACCAGAACTTGCGCGGTCTTGGATGTTGACTGTGAATCTGAAGAGAAGGACAAAGTTTGATTTTTTACTATAATATACAATCAACTTTTTAGTTGATTGTATCGTTGTTTATAGTCCCACTCAAGAATCTTTCACTTAAGTGGAGATGTCGCCAATGCCAGTGAAGTATGATATATGTTAAGGATATTTGGCATTTATAGCCATTAAATAGGAAGCTTTCTTTAAAATGGTGACGCCAATGTGACACATGGCCATGGCTTTTTCCTATCTCATTTGAAGGAAAGGGATAGCCATTCGTAGTGCAGCATGGATTTGAACCCTTCATCTCATCACCAGATGGTAAAAACACTGACCAATGACCCACAGCAGCCTCTAAATTAACTTCTAGCTCATGAAATGTTTGACCTGTGCTAAGGAATTCATCATACNNNNAAGTGACTGGCTAAAACTGGTCTGATTAGTGAGGTGGTCTCCTAAGTAAGGTAGAAATAGCCTCGAAGAGTGATAAAATGAATTTTGATGATTTTCAGTGGTCTGATTACAAAGGTGGCCTCTTCAGTGAGATAACCTTAAGGCGATGTTCAATTGTATTGACCTATGCTTGGCGCCACTGACCAGTACTGCATCTTAATGTATCCATGCCTACTGTTACAGTATATAGGTCCAACTGACTTATCTGCATCTGTCACTTTAAATGCAGTGCAAAGGAAGCAATCGTTGCCTCTTTGTTCAATCATTACTTTATAACAATCTGTTGTACTGAATTGATCTGCATGAAAGATAATCCAAGGTAAACTAGCTATTTACATATTTTATATTCTCAAGGCAAGTTTATTCCCTTCCTCATAAGTAGCAAACATCAGTTCTAGTGATTAAACAGACATATGTTGATTATGACATCACAAGTAAATGGCATCTTACACTGGTAAACATTGACAATATACAACTGTATATGTAATGTTTCCCACTGAGGTGGCGCAAATCCTGGCAGCTAGCCACATAATGGGAGATGAAAACGTTTTACGAAAATGGAAAACAGAAGCACAAAATCCTGTGTACAAGTAATTGTTGTGTTATTGCTTTAACGTCCCACTCAAGAATCTGTCACTTATACTGAGACCCTCAACATGTGCTTGTGAAGGACGACAAATTTAGCCAATGCTCGGCACTTATGGCCAAATAGTGGAGAGGTTTTTTTAAGCCTTTCAACACTATATACCTCAATGGACTTGTCTAAGACAATAGAAAAGAGCATTTCACATTGATACTTGGCATTGAAAGGGTTAACATGCTGACATAGGACCTGTTTTGTTCTATCTTATCTAAAAGTCAGCAAATAACCAACCGCAGTGTGACTCCAATTCTAACCCAAGAAGTCTCAATCAAGGTGTAAAGGCTAACCATAAGGCCACATTTACCCCCCTGTATACAAGTGAAACATTTTATGAATACATACCTGGTATTTTTTGGAATACCAGAAATGAATACCATCTTGCCTGGTGTCATTCCACCTGGTATTCGCACCGTTAGTGGCACAGACTACAATAAAAATGAAAAAAAATGTTTAATGAATTTTTAACAGGAATTGCATAATTATAGTTTTAATACAATATATCCTTATAGTATCTTGACATCCAACACTGTTAGATCTTTAGTAGTTTTATGAAAGAATATCATTTTCCCTTTTTCTGTCATATTGCTCATTTCCTCATTCATTACTTGGACCCCTATTGGTTCAAAATTTGAATTTCTACAATGCCAATGCCATTTTTTATTTCTATCAAGCCCTTTGATGATAATATAGTATACTTTTCAAATTCTTCCTTAATACTTTAATGGAAACAAAAATAAAGTAGCATGTATAACTAGGGACCAATAGCAAGGTTAAAAAAATATCCCTTCAAAAACAAGAAATATTAGACTATAAAAATGTCCTTGCAAGGTCCACTTATCTTCAAGATTTCTCAGTTTTAGAATTAAGAATGCAATAGTAGATCCATACAAAGACATCCATGCAAGATTTGAGGTCGATACTTTCAGTATCTTATCAGAATTAGTGTTAACAGGAATTACTTTTTTAAACCTAAGATTACCCCTTTGGGGCCCAATTTTACCCATCTATTCTAAAATGTGGCATACAAAACTAAATCCCAAGGGGAACCTCCATGCAATATTTGATAAAGCTTCCTTCAAACCTTTTCCAAAAATAATGATTAGATAAGTTTCCCATTTGGAGCCACTATTTTTTGCAATTGGTCTCAAAATATGGCATTCAAAATTAAACACAAGCTTCATTAAAGAAAAAGTCTATAACATTATCAAATTTACTAGAATTATCAAGTATCTAAATGTATGCCAAAAATCAGTTTGACAAGAAAGATAGCAATAGTGCTGCCACAACTGAATAGTCGCACAATACACCACTAAATAAAATTTCAGAGAGAGTTAAATTCAAACAAGAGAATGATATGGCAGACAATTTTTCAAAAATGGTAAATAAGCCCTACAATGATGAAATTTTCTGAATTTTAAAGATGGCTTCACCAATAGTTTAATTAAATCAATTGTTAAGTGGAGATATTTTAATTGTTATTTCAATCCTTGGTTACACTTTAAACAAGTGCTACAATGTAACTAGCAGATGTACAACTGGAGCCTGATATTAAAGACAGGGAGCATATAACATGAAAGTTCAAGCATGGCAGATACATAATGATGTGTAAGAAGAAAACCAACAAAGCCAAACAAAAAGCAACAGAAAGCTGAGCAAGCAGAAAAAGCAGCTGAAATTATCATTTCCATTTCAGCTGACTCCATTGCCCAAGTCATATGTAAAGCACATACACAGAGACAGAAATTTTCTTACACACTGCACTATAAATCCAGATTTATTTGTGATGATTTTATTCAAGCAAGAGCTCTTATTTATGAAAATAAACATCTTGCTTAATACCCTTGACTGACTGAAAAAGGCACAATGAAACACAGGCCTTATACTTTTAAACTAAAACTTCCTGATATAACTTGAAAACTGGAACATCTATCTTTCCAAGTTTTCAATATAAATAAAGCCATGGCCTGATTTTATTCTTTAATGCATTTAGTAATCAAGGCGCATTTAACATGCATATGCATTTGTTTTATTGATCAATCAGAGAGCTTTTATTAAACACGTTTGGCTAGGAGATGCATGTAGCTGACTTCATTCAATAATACGACTATGACATTGTCCTTTGTTGAATGATGTCAAATACACATATCGGCTTGTAGCGGCTAAGGCATTGAACGCACCCAAGTTATATCGCCGATTTCTGTAGGTAGAAATTTGATTGGCTCTTTGCAAAGGTCATGGAATTTGCCCTCTAAACGGATTTCCTTAGATCTTGAAGAGGGGAACATATTGAAGATCGTGTTTTAATTAGATTGGGTAATACAAATAAATAAACTGATTAAGAATATTTAATTCTGATAGTTCCAAAGAGAAGAGTGATGAGTGCAGTTTCTGGGGGAAGTGGATGGAATGAAGGGTTTATATTTGGAGGAAAAGCATTTAGTTGAAGAGATATCACATTTGCAAAAACTAAGTTTTTCAGGAATTCTTAAAGTTTCAAATGTATCTAGATAAAGTGGAACCCACATATATTGAACCCTGATATTCTAAATCCTGTTTAAGTTGAAATTATTTTCATTCCCAAAATTCCTTTATTAATAGTTTAACCCAGATATTTTAAAAACCCTGTTTATTTGAAAGAAAAATCATTCCCCTTCGGTTTCAATATATATAGGTTTCACTGTATAATTTTTCTAAGGAATTAAATCTAAAACCACCATGAAAGAAGACTTTAAAAAAAACCTCAAGACTTTTAGTGGCAGCAAAGCTTCTCCAAGACATGCAATATATGACTGACAGTAAAACACCAACACACGGCATACATCACTTACGGGATTATACAGTGGCTGTCCCGGTATTGGTGGCATTGCTGCAGAAGGATAGCTCATAGGTGGTGGATGCTAAAATATGAAAATAATGGAAAAAAGAAAATTAACCTATAATTGGAGAATCCCCCCCCCTTCCAAAAAGCATTGATGTCGAGTTTTTGTTTGCTGTCCCACTCAAGGAAAATTCTGTGGCTCCATGCATTAACCTGATAACCTACATTGTCATCAAAAGTGAATTATAGTTATCAGACCACTGGTCATTACAACCTACATCTTCTGTAGAAATATGGTTTCAATAATCTGACTGGCTATGAAAATACAGGCAATATTATACCTCTATGACGTTATAAAACATTACTATCGTACTTTTACTTAAACCTTATTTTCTCTGTTTTACATAAATGTGGGTTATCAGCTTCTTGCATGGGGCCACAGAATTTATTCATGTGGAGAGATAACTTGATATTGTTGTTTAATTCCCACAAAATAATCTTTCACTTATATGGAGACTTCACTGTATGCCACTGAAGGGTGACATAGTCGGCCTCTACTTGGCACTTATGACCGTTGAGTAGGGAACATGCCAACACTTACTTTGACATTGGACCTTGGATTTTACTGTCTCATCAGAAAGACAGGGACAGTCAACTGTAGCGGGCGTGGATTTGAAGCTATGACCTCACAATCAGAAGACAAAAATGCTAATCAAAGATCCATAGCTGCCCCAGGAGACAAAACTGAATACTGCTGAAGGACTATACACCCTTACCAATCCTCAGAATTGAATGCTACTGAGCATTGAGGTATCTTTTACATGTCCACAACTGCTTTGATACACTTCTACAGTGTTTACCCTCTAATCTAAAGGATGGAAAAGGCCAGCCACCCCAGCTGAGGCTTGAACACATTACCAACTGCTGAGAGTCTGATGCTCTCTCAAAAAAAGGATCAAAGAGATTGTATGAAATGATGATATTGCAGAGATGAATTTTTACGGATTTTTTACATGCAAATGTGTTTTTGTTTTCATACCGGGTTGTACATCTGTCCTGGTTGATACATCTGTTGACTTTGGTCTCCAAACCCATACTGGGGTGCCTTATAATGAAATATAAGAAAATTGAGTACATTATGGAATAAGAAAAATTTACTATCATTATGAAACCATACAGGAATCAGTTTAAAGTTATTTTTTCTAGCATTATATAAAAGTTTTCTTAAGATGTCTTCTCTAGCAGGAAATATTGATCATGTGCTGTATCTTAAACTAAATTCCATCTTTGCACATAAACTCATCGTTTACATATGTTCAAGCTTTTGTTATTTTCGCTTTCTTAGTTTTAATTTTCGCTTTTTTTAGTTAAGAAATAAAACTTCTCAACATAACATCCCCACATTATAAAGCTGACACCACCAAATGGGCAGTAGTAGTTCTAAGCTCTATCTCTCTTTGTTAGGTGAGCTAAAAATAAAATGTGACTGCAACTGACCTAACAAAATTAAATTGTTTTTTCTCAATGATGTTTGCAATAAAAAGGTGTTTCCAAAACACTGATGCCTCATTGTGAATTCAAACATATATGGCATCTAGTTTGTACATTGTCAAAAGTCAAGGGCAAACCTTTGTCACCCAAAGAAAGGCCTCACCAAAGATATACACATTAGTGTTTCCTCTTACCATTAAATGGACCAGTATGTTGAAGGTTAATTACTGGAAGGGCTTACATAATAATGTTAAACTTGAGCCCACTCCCTATAACAGATTGTTCTCTCAACACCTAAATCAACACTCTAATTCAATTTCAAGCCCTTCCTATTTTTTCTTATCAGTTGTGACTTGCAAAACTAGACCCAAAAGGGAACCTCCATGCAAGTTTTGATAACGATCCTAGGTTTCTCAGAAATAGCAATAATAGGATGGACTATTTAAAACTTAAATTTCACCTCTGAAGCCCAACTTTTTTGTGATCATTTAAAATAAGTGGCATGCAAAATTAGACTTCAAGGAGAACCTCCATGCATGATTTGAAGAAGTGTCCTTCAGTATTTTCTGAGAAAAAGAAATAGCGACAATTTTTTAAGGACAGATGATGAACAGCAGACGATAGACTACAGAGGACGAATTATGGACCATGGAAGGACGGTGATTTGATACAAAAGGAATAGCATACAACATGTACTTACAGGGGGTGGATTGTATCTTATCATGGTTATAGTGACACCACTACTTATTTCTAAATGTGAAATTCTGTGCATTGGAATACGATGCTGGAATTCTGTGAAGTGGTTTCCATTAACTGCAATCTGAAAATAAAGGATTTACATTTCACTACCATAATAGTCATCACATTCTAATACGATAGGATGAGGGAAATTTATTTCAGTTCATGACATTCTGTAAAAGTTGTTACACACAGAAACCTAATTCAGCATTATTCTGGGGGCTGCTGTGGCCTTGTAGTTAGCATTTTTGCCTTCTGATTGTGAGGTCCTAGGTTCAAATCTGCGCCACACTACCATTGGCTGTCCCTGTCATTCAGATGAGACAGTAACAAGAGGCCCATGGGCCAAATCGCTCAACCGAACATTTCACAGAGAAGCAGAAATTTTGGATTGAAAATGTGTTACTATTCAGTATTGAAAGGTTGGACCATAATGAATTTCTCAGTTTGTTGTTGTTTAATGTCCCACTAAAGTATATTTCACTCATATGGAGACGTCATCATGTGCTGTGAAGGGCGACAAATTTTGCCTATGCTTGGCACTGCTGGCAGTAGAGCAGGGAGGGTTCTTTAACGTGCCAACACCTACTGTGACACGGGACCTTGGTTTTTACTGTCTCATCCAAAAGACAGGGACGGCCAACCGTGGAGTGGCGCTGCGTGGTAGATTCAAACCCCGGATCCTTCAATTCAAAGTCGAACACCCTAACCACTCTGCCATGGAGGCCCTGATGAACGTCTCATCTTTGAATACCAATGACGAATTCATCAATAAGAAAATAAAAAATAACAAGGTCTAATTGTAACGTGATACTGTTATATGATGCCCCCTAAACAGTGGAACAAGTTTTGTTGCCAGCAACCAATATCTATTACATACCAATATGCAACTGTTCTACACAGGTTAAGAGGAATAAAAGCTATAAATAAGACTGAAATAGCAGTAAATAATACAAGCTTATTTCCATTTCATAAAAAACAGACAATGTTAAACATATGACAACTTGACCAATCAGGAGCTGCCATTTTCAAAATGGCGCCAACAAATCCAGTACCATTAAAATAGTGTTTCCTTATTATTAATAAATTTCAAAGAAGATATTTAAAGATACCCAAGAAAACCTATGCTAAACTTTGAACCCCTATTGTGGCCCCATCTGGACCCTGGCGGCCAACATTTGTACAAACTTGAATTTACACTATATAATGATACTAAGATGTTTGTTTGGTAAGTTGTACACTTGCTGATCTTGAGAAGAGAAACAAGAGGCCCAATGGGCTTAAACTGTCACCTGAGAAACAAGCATCCCTGTGGATTGTTTCTTGAGAACAGATTTTAATTCAATTTACAAATTTTGTAGATATTGACAAAATAAACATGCACAAAAGTTTGAAAATCATCTGATCTAAACAGTCATTCTCGAGAAGATCAAAATGTCTATGCTGATCAGAGGTCACAGTAGCCATCTTGGATTTCACATGGCCTCAAAAAGTAACAACACTTGTGTGGGACCATATATAGAATATCAGTACCAAGTTTGGGCCTGATCCATTCAGTGGTTCTTAAGAAGAAATTCAAAATGTCTAAGACGATCAGAGGCCATGGTGGCCATCTTAGATTTTGCATGGCCCCGAAAAGTAACAACACTTGTGTGGGACCTTATATAGAATACCTGTACCAAGTTTGGGCCTGATCCATTCAGTGGTTCTTGAGAAGGCGTTCAAAATGTCTCAGCCAATCAGAGACCATGGTGGCCATCTTGGATTTCGCATGGCCCTGAAAACTTAGAAAAGTAACAACACTTGTGTGGGACCTTGTGTAGAACATCTGTACCAAGTTCGGGCCTGATCCATTCAGTTGTTCTTGAGAAGAAGCTCAACATGTGAAAAGTTAATGGACGACAACCGATGGACAACGACAGACAAAAGGCGATCGCAATAGGTCACCATGAGCAAAGCTCAATACAATAAATGTATTGAACACAATTATTTTACAGACCTTTAAGTGACTGTCTTGTGTGAGAATAATAATTTCAAAATGTTGGTTTCTGTGGAAAGGCAAGGACCCATGTCTTTCTTCGTTCTTCCACTGTCCTCCCTCGAAGGAATTTCGAACGACACAGTTTTGTGAGAAGCGTGGATTGAAGTGAAAAGCATTATCAACATTTGGTCCAGATCCACATTTCAGATTTATTGAAAACCTACAAAAAAAAAAAGAACAAAAAAAAAGAGGTTCGTATATATACAGCAAAACTTTGATAAGTCAAAGTTTAAGGGACCATTTGAACAAGTTTGAGATATTGGGACTTTGATTCAATAATTTGTTGAGTTACTTAAAATCAGTTTCTATATTTTTTTTCAGTGGCATACAATTATGTTAGAATTTATCTACTGAATATAGCCAAACTTAATCAATGAAACAAATGAATATTGATCTATAAATATACAGTCTACCCTAAAGTAGTGACTCACTGAATTATAGAGTACCTGTCTTATGTGACCTAAACGCATGGTTCCTAAAATGGCCTTTTACAGATACAAATCAGCTTAATTAACTTGTCATACATATATGTGACCCTTTTTGCTTTATATTGTAATTGCCAAAATTCATATTTCTCTTAATTTCAGCTGAGTAACTGAGGTGACCTTTTGTAATATACTCCTGTCAGTTGTACATAAACTAAATCTGTTCAAATTTTCCACTTTCTATAGAGTTAGACAGGCTACTGAAATAGAGCATTAAATCCCACATATAATCGTGATATTTGTATTCCAGGAGAACTCATGGGATCCAATGAAAAATTTAAAAATTTAGACCTTATTCTTCTATACCATGTGCCAGTGTTACATTTACAAAGCAGAAACAAGTGTTTCTGATGACAGTCAGAGTGATCACTATCATAGTGGTATGGACCTAGAGCTGCAACTAGTCAGAAACTCTCTGATTCAGTTCGATTTTAATTTAAAATTCTGGGTTCGATTTTTTTTCGATTCAAGTTATCTATGATAACTTTCCATGAATTCTTTATTTTTCCTTGCTTCTTTTAAAGATTTGATTTAAAAGCTCTAATCTTGACCTCAATTCTTATCACTCAGGAGAAAATTGCAACAAATAAAAAGGTAAATGGCACTGCTAGTTGTTTACATATATGAAAGTATTCAAAGTACGATGGTAAAATAGTTAAATAATAGACTTTTTAAGCTGATTCGATTCTGACTATGCAATTTGCAATTCGGGTCAGAGGTAAGAATCACGGTTCTCGGTGCACTGGTGGGAGTCGCTGCTGCTCTACATGGACCCTAAAGGAACTCCTGTAATGGGGAAGGTGGGAACAACAGCATAATCAGAGGATTTTATGTGGTACTGTATTTAACTGTCGGAGTGTCATACGTACCCATCACTGCTAAGGGGAATTGATCCCTGTATGAAGATCTGTTTTCCAATGTGAAGACCACCAGGTATAACATCAGAGAAAGGTGTGCTCTGTAATAGATCAGATATCAATTCAGGAACGTGGAAATCCAATGTCCAACTTGAGACAATAGTGAATACCCCTCCCCTCCTATGGGAAAAAATTTTCTATTTGCAGTTTACTTGTTCATAGATAATACCGTACTGGGTTACTGCCTTACTCTTCATCAAAATACATAAACACATGTACATTTGTATAACATTCAGCTAGTTTTCCATTTAACCTTTTCAACCCCAAGTATTAGAATTATGGTATGCTCTTTTCTTTTGTTTTAAACCAGTCCATTTCAGTCTGTGGTGTTCAGAGGGTTAACATACATTTACAAGTTATACACCATTGCTTTGACTACTGAATTTTCACCTCAGTGAATGTTAATGCCCAGGCAATGTTCACCGAATTCAAAAGAAATAGCCCAGATCTGACTTGTCTGACTAGCAACTATGGTACATGTAGTAAAATGCTTTCCACCTGGTAAATGCATATGGAGTTGCCGTGGCTCAGGGGTTAACATATTCGCCTTCTCATCATAAAGTTGGTTTGAATCCACTGCCGTAAGATGCCGCTTTCCTTTTGGAAAGACAGAAAAATTGAAGTCCTATGTCACAGTGAGTGTTGGCATGATAAAGAAACCTCTATGATCTACATTCATGTGATGAGCATGGACAAAATTTGTCGCCCTTAACCAGCACATGGTGATGTCTCCATATAAGTGAAAGATTCTTAAGTGGGATGTTAAACAACAATAGAAACAACCAACCTCCCAGCCCTGACAGAATTATCTTCCCATTTTAGCCAACTCTACCATGGCTTCCTCAAATATTTGTCTTAACCTCTACTGGCCTACAGTATATTGTGATACCAGACTGAATATATAGGCTGTAAATAGACTCTTACAATGTAATATTGCAGATGTACTGTCACAAATTAATACATCGCCCCAAAAAAGATGAAAAAAAAGCTTTCTTCAAAGGTGAGAATAAAAAATCATCATTTAAGCACCACTTTGTACAGGGACGGGAAAATCCTATCCTTGTGTTAAAAATACATGTAATCAACATCCATGTTGAGGCTAGCACTCAGGTATGACTTCCCTTTACCTGTACAAGGTGGTGATAGAGTCTATGAATCGTATTTACATGTAGTTGTGCATGTATATGACTAATGATCAAAGTGCATTTCATATCAACATCGTAACATTGCAAGATTGCTGTCTTTTGAATCAAAGACATCAAAATGACAATGTCTGAGTTTAACAGACATCACAGTTTTTCTTACTCATATTTTACAGGGGCCTGTACCTTTTCAATTGGGAAAATTTCTCGACATTTTCACAAATTGGGAATTTCTTCAAAAATAAAAAAAATTACAACAATCTATCTTATTTCAGTTTGATTTAAAGATTTGTTGACTCTATATCAAATTAAAGTGGAATTTTTCTTTTCTTCTGCCCCTTGAAAATTTCAACCAAGGATATTTTCAAGGTACATTTCTACAACTTTTTTTTAACCTTTTGTGCTTAATTTACTTACATTTCTGATTGGGAAAATATTAACAGAAATTTGGGAAAATACAGCAGTTTTTCATGAGGCGATGGGGCCGAATTTCGGCCCCAAATCAACCAAAAAAAAAACAGGACATGAAAATGTCATAAATAGGCCCTTTAACCATATAAACATAGTCTTATGACTTTGGTTAGCAAAATATGATACAGATATCTGCAATTAAAACATTTTCATGACGTAATCTTTTGTTCTCTGCCATCCAATATATCACAGGATGGACAGGTAACACCTGTACGTATCCATTATTTACCTTTAGGTCTCCAATATTTCTTCAAATATTGGAGACCTACATTTGAAAAAATATTGGAGACCTACAGGTAAAAAAATGGACACCTAAAGGTAAAA
>JACSZP010012480.1:0-10612 GCA_016161895.1 Pinna nobilis | reverse complement strand
CTCTCTCTCTCTCTCTCTCTCTCTCTCTCTCTCTCTCTCTTTCTCTCTCTCTTCTCTCTTTCTCTCTTTCTTTCTCTCTCTCTTTTCTCTCTCTCTCTCTCTCTCTCTCTCTCTCTCTCTCTCTCTCCAGATATAAATAAATTACTTAAAGTTACTGATGGTGTATTCAATATAACATACCAAAGTCTGTGTAAAACTTACATAATCTTAGTATAGCATAAAAAGGCTTTATTTTATTTTATTAAGTTACAAATCCTTGATAGAGGTAAATACCTTGGTTGGACGAGTCAGTAAAACTGCTGACTGGATTTGTAAAACAGCTGACTAGACCTTGAGCCACAGTTAACTGTGTGGTTTTGTGGTCATCTTTTGTAGCAGTATGCTTATTTGTGAATGATCCCGAGTGGTATATTTAAATAGACAAACTCTTTAGAACACTCACATCTTTTTGAATCCTATGAAAAGATTGCTAAATTTAAAAAACAAGAGTGACATAAAAAGAAGTGTTGGTCATATTTGTAGCTCAGATGTTTTAGCGTGTTGGCTTCCAATCTTGTGGTCATGAGTTGGAATCCAAGTGGTAGGTACAGCTGGCTTTTCCTGTCCTTCCGATTAGGCAGTAAAAACCGAGGTCCATGTCACTTCAGGTGACAGCTCATTAACGAACCCTTACTGCTCAATGACCGGGTATAGACCAAATTCTTACATGTAACCCTTCATTCGCATGCTTTGATGTCTCCATAAACCGTAAATGAAAGACTCTTAAGGACATTTAAATTCTTTAACCCCTGAAAACTAATGGACTCTTCCTTATATCAATGATTTTGGCAAATCCAAATGTGTCCTTAGGGGTGAATGGATTAAACAACAATACAACTGACCAACCAAACTAAGACAGATAAGATTGCAAATTTTATTAGAATATGATAATCTTCACACCCACTTATTTTCATAGTTTGATTTTTATATTATTATACTGTATACAGGGAAATTTTCGCCCGCGTTTTATTTTTGCCCCTTTCGCCCCCATTGTCAGTGGGCGAATTCAAAACTAGGAGAATTCGAAATGGTCAAATAATTAAACATAATAATGACGAAAATGTGCGAATTTAAAACGGGGCAAAACGGTTTGCAATTGCATTAGGGCAAAAATAACACGGGGCGAAAATATCTCTGTATACAGTAGTTCCCTATTAGGAAGTCAGTGATGACTTAGAGTTACTGCTCTGTTTGTCCATCTTTAGATTTCAAGAATTAAATTTTGTACACTGATATAACAGATATGAAACTGATATTTTCTAATAGAGTGTACATTGTATATCAGTAGGATGCAAACCTTTTCAGTATTGTTTCAGTTGACTTGTTTTCTGCAGAATTATGGCTCATGGACTTTCCTAATTCCAAACTTCCACATTCTTTTTTTTTTTTTGTATTGGGGGGGGGGTTGGGAGTTTTGGTTTTTTAAATTTTGTTTTTCTGTTAGCACACATTGTAATTTTCTCAGAAAAATCAGCCTCATTTTGTCGTCACATGTTTCTTTAAGTGTGATGTCCTAAATACTTGACAGTTTGCACTTCTCTTCCCCCTGTAGCTGAAGATCTAGTGAGTGAAAGCTAACACCACGTACCCAATTAAAAAACTGCATCCAATTTCAGTGCGGCATGAAATAGATATATGACAGTGCAACAGGGAAAATAGCCCGAGAAGGACAAGCAATGACTTACATAAAAACACAGCGATAAATCACATCTAAGTCTTTTTTTTCATTAATATTTCATATTGCTTTTATGGAAATTTTTACATACAGCATCTTTTTCAAAAAGATTTATTTATGGAACCGGTGAATAAATTGACGTGGGTATACATCCATCATGATTGAAGCTCCCATGTTAATAGATTGGTGCATCTCAAGTTTTGTCCGCCTGTTAACTTTTGCCATAAAATGCCATCAATTTTCCTTAATCATTATTATATTGTTTTTTTTCCAGTTTTGTTGCAATTCTTTATAGTTCCTAACTTGTACAATAAAAAATGGCAACGTTTTGTAGTTGAGTACTTAAGTAGCTTAATTTGCACTGAATGGTCATTTAACATAAGCTCCGTAAAAACGAAGTTTGACTTATCTAGCTGTTGATCTAATGTGAGGAAGACGAGACTGAAAGATGACCTAGTGATGTACCAGTTCTTGTGTTACAGCGTGTCATGTTCGTATCTAGATCAGATAGATTCCTGTTGAACTGAGATACCTTTTGACCTGTTCCCTTTGATAGATACTGCAGAAATTCCACAAATATATCTCTTTATGAAAATGATGATAGGGAGCTCTGTTAAAAATTCTCAATTAATTTTAGAATTTTATGAAACATTGTATATACCGGTATATGTACCATATGCCTGCAATGACCTGTTCTAAAGACTTTTGGTTTAAGTTTTGATAACAAAATATGAAGTAGGGATTAATCAAATAAGAGAAAATATGTTTATTTTGTTAAATTAAAAATTTACATTCAAAATTATTTCTCTTTCTGCTGATTTTGTCCTTACTTCCTCATTGCAACATCTTTTCATAGAAAATTAAATTGCAAATCTTCAAACCCTGCATTAGCATGAGTTATTGAGTTATCCAATCTTCCCTCAGCCCCTCCCCCCCAAAAAAAGAAAGAAAGAAGAAGAAGAAATATAATTGAGCAAGATTTTTCTGCATCTGATATTTTAATGAAAAAAAATTAGAGCAATTACTTTTGTCTCCTACTTATGGTAACAATTTTTAAAGATTAGTGGCCATTGCAGAATTCATGAAAATTCAGCCCTCCATTCCTTAAAAGTGGTTTTGAATCCCCTAGGTTTTGATTTTCTCAACTCTATGAATGCAAGTTCTACCCTATATCATATATAAATCAAAAGTGGAAGAGAGAGAAAATGATTTAAATTTTTTTTTTGAGGTTACAGATATGGTTAAAGTGTCTCTCCCTTCCTTGAATTTGATGATTGAATTCTTATAAGACAAGATAATTATAGCCTTCGAGTAACTTCATAATTTTTAATAACACTGCAACTGGCCTAAGACCAATTCTCACCAAGTGCCAATTCTCACCACCTCATTTTATTTTACCCCAATTTTTATGGTTTCCTTTTGGAATTATTTGTTTTTGCCCAGAAACCAGAAGGATGTTGTTCCTGGAAACACAAAAAAAAAAAAAACAACATTGAAAATATGCATGTTTGCTAGATCCAGTGTAGTAGTTAAAATTAGCTGGCAAGAATTGGTTGGGGACCAGTAGTATTCCTATTTTGTATCTTGTATATTTATGTCAAGTTAGAAATCCATTTGAGTTTTTGAAAGAAGCCCAACAGTTTGCCAGCATAAATATACCAAATTTCCTATAAAGCTTCTTAACTTGATGCTACCATTTGAATGCACAAACAAGTGTATTGATGCACGTAACAGTAAAATAATCAGAAAATGGCTCGAGTTTTAGACCTCATATGCAGAGTATGCGTTGTATAAAAGGATATCTCATCTGGGGACACCTTCCATCTTTAGAAATCCTGCATAGGTGCATATAAGTTAAGAATTTGTCCCTCCTTGTTGTTATAAAGCATCACTGAGAGCCACCATGGCTCTGTAATAACCACCACCTATCATTGGCCACATGTGCCCACCGTAGTTTGAAATTTGAATCCCTTTTTGCATTCAATTTCATATTAGTGAAATATTCTGGAGTTGAACACAAATATACAAACAGTGCAGTACTAGCTAATTAGTCTAAATCCACAATACATTTGTGTTAATTGTTTGTTTGGTAGTTTGGTAGTTTTGTCCCTATGTAAAATAAGCCATGAAACCATTTTCAGTCATGTTAGAAATTTCTGAAATATTTATCTATTAATGATCTAAATATTCAACAGTCACTTGTTTAAGATTCGCCCATTCAGCTACCATTTTTTCATTTGTTTAAATGACTACCCAGTAATTTGTAAAAGATTTTCCACATACTATAGGTTCAAAATTTCTAAAAGAACTTAATTATTTCTCATTTATTTGCAAGACTTTATTTTCACAAGTTTGCATGGGGGCCTCTGTGGCCGAGTGCTTAGCGTGTTCGACCTCGAATCGTAGGGTCTGGGGTTAAATTCCTGCAGGGCCCGTGGTTGGCCGTCCCTGTCTTTCGGATGAGACAGTAAAAACCAAGGTCCCGTGTTACTGTAGGTGTTGGCATGTTAAAGAACCCTCCCTGCTCTACAGCCAGTAGTGCCGAGCACAGGCAAAATTTGTTGCCCTTCACCGTTACACAGTGACGTCTCAATATGAGTGACAGTGAGACGTTAAACAACAGTACAACAACAACAGCAAGTTTGCATGTATTTTCTAGTGACATATGCTGCATATTTCATGTTTATGTTAGTTTATGGAATATAGTGTGAAATTTATTTTCACAAGCAAGTACATTGTAGTCTCTGGTATTTATATAAAAATAAAATTCTTGTCAATAAAAATGAATTTTAACTGTGATATAAAACTCATTTTGATTTTGGGGAAAATCAAAACCATCATGAATCAGTGTCTTTAAGATGTTTGGGACCTAAATTTATATCTATACATTTACTTTAGAGGAGAGAATGGGTTTAATTTGCGGTAGCTTGAAGTAGGTATAATCTTCTTTAGTGACCCTCTGAATTAAAGAACTACTTGTCTAATGTGACCTACATATAAATGTATGGTTCCCTAAATGGATTTTTACTTTTTAAAGCACCTGAACTAAGAGGCCACCTGTCATATGTGACCATTTTTGCTTCTTTCCTCGGACAGTACATTGAATATCAAGGTATCAGGAAGTAGAATCTACATGCAGTTCCCATCGAGATGATGAAAAATTATCAGAACGTACTTAGATGTCCTACATGTAGATGAGAACCAAACTGAAGAAAAGGAGTTCAATTCTCTGATTTCATCTGTCATTCTCGTTGAACTCGTGACTTATAGCTATCCGAGCTGCGAGATCACACCTCTGATAATCTAGAAATAGCTCGTTAATGTCTGTGCCAGTGGGTCAGCAGGTATATAGTGTCACCTGTAATGTGTGTGACACAGGAGAGGATTACAAAATCTGGCACACTGGTCTCCTTATTCTACTAGAGTTCAAGTTTATCCTTCATCACCTCATCATCAGGTTAAAATACTGAAAGTCCTGCCAGCTCATGTGAAGAGGCGTCTATTGTGTTCTGTCATCATCACCTGACTTTGTTTGATCACGGTACAGTCTAGTATGACAGTGTGTCAGTGAGATTACATGTATGTATGTTGTCTCCTTGAATAGAATGTGATTTAGGCAACCCTTTCGCTTGGTTGATGGAACATATGACAGACTACAAATGAAATATGTTGTAGGTTGAAACTTCTTCGATATTTATGGTAGATGAATAAAGTCTAACCTGCCTTAGCGACCCACTGAATTAAAGGAAAACCTGCCTTATGTGACCTAAATGAATGCTTCCCAAAGTGCTTTTATCCTATATAAATCACCCAAATTAAGAGACCACCTGTCATATGTGACCCTTTTTGCTCCTTCCCTTGGACGGTCTCTTGAAACAGGTCCGACTGTACTTGTTTGATTGCATAATTGTTAATTCTATTTGATTCAAATTTACTTCTATCACTAGGTACCTCTTATGATGTTACATGATTAAGTTTGCAAAGAGTAAGATCTCTTCACTACAGAGGCGAGAGAGAGGCCTCAGTGATGGTTGGAGTAGTTTTAAACCATTTAGTCTCTATTATCTAACGGTAATCAGCCTGGGTTCAAGCCAATTGATTCTTTTCCTAGTTGCATTTGTAACCAAGTTCTCTCCTCATTCCATTAAAACTGGCTGCCACCATCTTACTGGAAGATTGTCTAATGTAGTGTAATACAAAATTTAAGCAGTAAGTTTCCGGTTGTTACGAGACGATTCCTATTCCCAGTGCACTTTCCATGCGTTATTTTGAAATTTTGAATAACAAAGATCAGCTATAACGAGATAGATATCTTGCTCCTGTAAATTTCGTTATTTGAGAAGTTTAATGTCTACATTTCTTTATTTCCAGCTTATCCAGTGGTCCGGAAGACTAAAGATGAGAACATCAAGTAAACCAAATGGATACACAGTAGATGGACTAATATGTATATGTCGACCAATGCAGACTAACTCTGTACTAGAAATAAGAATGGACGGCAACATGTTTATGAGTCGTCATGACTTAGGCATGAAATTTACGTTCTGCGACCCAAGGTATGTCATTAGTCAAGGTCACTTCCTGTTGACCTTTGTATGTCGTTGTTTAATTTTTGGTGCATATTCTATTCTGCATTTCATCTCTAGTTCAAACTCATCTCCTGTCAATTCTAATAATTTTTCAAAAAAATTACCAGTTTTCTTTCCAAAGCCTGTTCTTCTTTTACAAAGGTACGGGTACATTTGCAGACAAAATTTTCTCCTCCAACTTTTAAAAATGGATGCCACCATGTGACTGTAAGATGTTCAAGTGTGGCATATAGTTATCTATACAAACAATTTATTGTGAACATGATAAAATTTCTTGATTTGTTATCCCTCACAGTAATGTTATTCTGAACTATCATTCCACGATGATATAACAAGAGTGCATGGTTCCACAAACACTCGTGGTGTAACAGTCATGATTCATGGTTTATACAAAAGTGTCTACTTCATTCAATTTTTATAGTGGGAGAAAGTTTGCCAGTTTACTTGCCAGTAGTCTCTAACCTTATACTATTGTAACTAGTGTTTCTTTCACATTGAGAACTGTCATGGCTTAGCATTACAGAGCTCCTCTCCAGATCTTGATGTCATAGGTCTGAGCCAGGGAATGGCTGATTGGTTTTTTTTCTTTCCTTAAGATAACACAATAAAAAATGAAGTCCCCTATCACAGTAGATTTTGACATATAAAATATCCCTCACTGCACCCTATGGCCATAAGTGCTAATTATAGGCTTAAGATTGATGGCCTTTACAAACTTTCAGTGATGTCTCCATATGAGTGAAAGGTTTTTGAATTTGACGTTAAAGAATAATACAACAACAACAACATTCTCTTTTGTCATTTTAAACTTAGGACGCCACCGTGACCTGACGAAAATAGCAATTACAGTATTCTGATTCTTTCGAAAGAAATTTCAGTTGTTTTTTTTCCCTCAGATACAATAGGAAGGATTAAGAAATAAAAAGAAATGAAATTTTTCAGTTTCTTTGTTGTTTTTTTTTCTTCACAAATTTACATTCATTGTTAATTTTGAATAAGTTTGTCTATTTTTAAGATAAGGAATTCTCTGACAACAGTTTTGAAACATGACTGTAAACATCTTATTTATTTGAAAAAATGAAAGTGTCTTGTTTGTTTGATAAATGCATTTGTGTCTCGTTTGTCTTGACAAATGCATTTGTGTAAACGCAGCAATGTAACAAGGTCACAGAAAAATGATATGGAATTACATCCTTTCATTTTCACCAGTATCATAAGTGGGATGGAGACCTATATCTTACGAGACACACGTATGGGATTACTGTACGATGAAAGTCATATCTTTCTGATCCATTCATAAATTAAAATTTTTCCAAATTCGCCCCAAAAAACGCTAATGCACTTATTATGATTGTTCAATGTCCCCATGTGTAGTGACATCACCTTTTAAAACAATCTCAGTATCATGTGATGAGGGTCTACATAAAGCATCAACGGGGTTATTTGTTAGACGTAATGTAATCATTATAATACCACGACATTGTCTGTGTCAGTGTGATGTAGTGTTATATATGTAGCCACTAAGTCGATAATTGCTATTTAGACCACCCAAACGTAAAATTTCAAATGGGGGCCGCCATACCCGAGTGGTTTGAGCATTTTGCTTTTCATCAAAAAGCCTCTCGTTTCTAGCCTTAATCTTATGATCACATTAGAAAGATGCTAGTTGACTTGATGAAAGTGTGATCATTAACTAATGTGGGTAAATTGTGACCTAGTTTTTGGCCACGTACATGCATGCCACCACATGATTGCATTATTTTGATATGTGTAAACTAACACCACACGAGGAACCTGAGCCAGTGGTCATTGCGAAGTTTGAAATCTGCAGTCGTGGTTATCTCATCAATCCCTAGAAAACAATCGACTCTTCATTGAATCAATGATTAGTTGTATCCCAATGTATCTTCAGGGGTGTGCAAGTTATTTTATCGAATCAACGACTAAGTCTCTGAGTGATGATCCATATGAATCAGTCGATCTTTGATTAGGTTGAGTAAAATGTGATGGGTTACTTGTCCATTTTTTACACTGGAAGAATTATCAGAATTGAATCTATTTCATTTGTCCATGACATTATATTCTAAGAGACTAAAATAGTCATAATGGATTGGTGCAAATGTCCTTGGTCAGTGTAGCAGTTATTGCGAATATTGGGACTCATTTAGACTTTTGGTGATCAGAATTTGGTGCAAATGTACTCAACCAGAGTATCAGATGCAGGGTATCAGACTTGCTGCAAAGTTGCTTAGTGAGACGTGCAGTTATGGTGACTTGGTACATAGATGCTTAGTCAGACTTGCAATTGTGGGGACTTGGAGCAAAGTTGCTCATTCAGACTTGCAGTTATGGGGACTTGGAACAAATGTCTTCAGTCTGACTTGCAGTAATGAGGACTCGTTACAAATGTACTCAATCAGATTTGAAGTTATGGGGACATGGTACAAATGCACCCAATCAGACATGCAGTTATGGGGACTTGGAATAAATGTCCTCAATCAGACTTGCTGTAATTGGGACTTCATATAAATGCACTCAATCACACTTGCAGTTATTGGGGTTTGGTGCAAATGTACTCAATTAAACTTGCAGTTTTTTGGGACTTGGTACAAATGCACTCAATCAGACATGCAGTTTTTTGGGACTTGGTACAAATGTACTTGATCAGACTTGCAGTTATGGGGACTTGGTACATATTTACTCAATCAGACATGCAGTTTTGGGGGACTTGGTACAAATGTACTCAATCAGAATTGCAGTAATTGGGACTTGGTACAAATATACTCAATCAGACTTGCAGTTTTTTGGCATTTGGTACAAATGTACCGGGTACTCTTTGGCAGTTATTAGGACTTGGTACACATGTACTCAATCAGACTTGCAGTTTTTTGGCATTTGGTACAAATGTACAAATGTACTTAATCAGAATTACAGTTGTTGGGACTTCGTTCAAATATACTCAAGCAGACTTGCAGTTTTTTGGGACTTGGTATAAATGTACTCAATCAGACTTGCAGTTATTGGGACTTGTTACAGGTATTAAGTTGCTCAGTCAGACTTACAGTGATAGGGGTTAGGTACAACTACAAAAATGCTTACAAAGACTTGCAGTTATGGGGATTTGGTACAAAGGTACTCCGTCAAACTTGCAGTAATGTGAACTTAGTACAATTGCACTTAGGCAGACTTGCATTAATGGGGACTTGGTACAATTATCGACATGTACTGACATCGATCTATGTAAACTTGATTTACTCAAACATACTTGGCTCAACTTGGAGTTGTGGAGACTTGGAATAACTGTGCAGTGTCAGATCTGCAGTGATGAAGACCTGGTACAATTATGCTCAGACTTGGTGGGTATGTGTGTACAAGTATGCTCTGAAATAATTCATTACAGTTTGGCAAAGATTAGCTCAGTCAAACTGGTAATTCTAAGCATTCAGTACAAATGTGCCCTATCAAGTTCATAGTAATTAGAACATGGTACAGATGTACTCGGTCAAACTAATGCTGATGACCCAGAATACAAAAGACTCACTCAGCATTTTTTTTTTTTGCTGACTTGGATAAAAAAATGTTCTTGTCATCAGTCAAACTGTCATGGCCATTTGTCAGACCATTACGGCCAGGTCGTTATGTAGTGGACATTGACTACTTGCATGAATATGATAATTATCCAGGAACTTGTTCAGTATGTCTGGACCTCATTGTATGTGATCATCCACCCATTGTTAGGACATCTATATCCCGACGCAATTGTTGTATGAAGAGGTAGCTGACCATGATAGCACAGCTACTTTCACTTCAGTCTTTTTTAAATCACACCTTTTGCAGATAAACTTGATTTTGTAAGCGATACTGTCATGGCTAACCATTATAATACATAAATCACCATGAATAGAATATGTGAAATAATTTATTTAAAGGGCATTTTAGAAATTTCAAAAGTAACATTTTATCAAACAATAACGATTTTGTAATGGGCATTAATATTTATTACCTGTATGTTATGAATTGATTGATAACACAGTTTGGAGTATTTCTTTTTTCTTTTTAGCTCACCTGAGCCGAAGGCTCAAGTGAGCTATAGTCATAGCGCACCGTCCGTCGTCCGTCCGTCGTCTGTCGTCCGTCGTCCGTCCGTCCGTAAACTTTTCACATTTTCGACTTCTTCTTCAGAACCACTGCAGGGATTTTGATGAAACTTGGCAGGGATGAAGTACTCATGGTCCCCTACAAGTGTTGTTGTTTTTCGGGTGGATCCACCCAGGGGTGGAAAAGGGGCGGGGCCAAATAGGTCCATTTG
>JACSZP010012477.1:0-14523 GCA_016161895.1 Pinna nobilis | reverse complement strand
TGACATCAGTAGCTAACTAAAGGCACATTGTCTTCAGTTGTTGAATATCTACACATTGTCATCTGTGGTTGAATACTGACATTATCTTCAGTGATTTACTACTGACACATGGTCTTTAGTGTTTGACTTATCACATTGTCTTCAGTGGTTAACTTGAAATATTCAGTGGTTGACTACTTACATATTGTCTTCAGTGCTTGGCTACTGACACATTGTCGTCAGTGGTTGACTACTGACACATTGTCATTAGTGATTGAGTACTGACCCATTGTCATCATTGGTTGACTTTTATAGCATTATCTTCAGTGGTTGGCTATTGAAACATTCCTCAGTGTTTGAATATTGTCACATTGTCCTCAGTGGTTGACTGTTTACACATTGTCATCAGTAGTTGACTATTGACCCATTGTTCTCACTCAAGGGTTGAATACTGACACATTGTCATTATCGGTTGACTTTTGACATCAATGGTTGTCTATTTACATGTTGCCATCAATTGTTGAATATTGTTACATTGGACTCTATGGTTGATTATTGTAAAACTGTCCTCAGTGGTTGGATATTGACACACTGTCATTGACTATTGACACATTGTCCCCAGTGGTTGACTATTCAAACATTGTCCTCACTCTCAGTGGTATACCACTGACACATTGTCATTAGTGATTGAATACTGACACATTGTCATTAGTAGTTGACTACTGGCACATTTTCAGTGTTTGACAACTATCATATTGTCTCATCTGTTGAATATTGACATATTGTCCTGAGTAGTTGACTACTGGCACATTGTATACAATGGACAAATATTGACACATTGTCATCAGTGATTGAATACTGGCACATTGTCTTCAGTGTTCTATTTACACATTTTCACCAGTGGTTGTTTAAACCCACATTGCCATCAGTGATTGACTATTAGACATTTCTAGTTAGTACAGACACTGATGCGGACAGCGACGCAGACAGGGATTAAGCCTCGTATATAAAAGGGGTTGTCTCAAACGTGTTTAAATACGAATTTGTGTTTCAAGATATTTCCATAAGCAAGATAAGTCTTGGGGTTATAACAATGCACTTTCATTAGTACAATAGCATACATAAATTTAATTAAATAGTTTGTTTGTCCTACAAGCAACGGTACAGATATGATTAAAGAAAATGTCATTGAGTAGATCAAATTTTGAGATTTTGTCAATAAACCAACATACATCTCTCATCTGCAGTTGATAAAAAGTCACAACAAAAACAAATAATATTGTTTGATACGTTTAATGAGAAATTTGAACTCGGCTGAGTTAGCCTAGTAGGTTACGATATACATGCAGCCTACTAATCCGATTCAGATGAATCAGATACCCCTAACACTTTCATTAATATTGGTATTTTTTTTCGTAAGGAATTTATTATATTCTTTTTGGTTTTTGAGAATTAATGAAGCGAGAGACTCTTTCTTTTGTTTTCTCTGTTTTTCCTTTGGTGCCGCCGGTACATCTACTGCCGTCTCATTACTTCAACCATCAATCGCAACTTCCTCGGCTTCTTCCTCGGTGGATGTGTCAGGCGCAGCAGCCAGGGCAGTTCGCTTCTTAGTAAGTGACGGGCATGTTGCTGATGAAGTACCTGGAATGGGAACGGCCTCTATCGTTTTACTAATATCTATGACCATTCCGATTTCTTCCTACAAAGCAAACAAATAAAAGGGGAAATACAAACTCGGGAAGACTGCTTGTCGTATGCAATAAACTGATAAAATGATAAAACATCCAGTACTATAACTATGCACCTAGCATCCCGCACAGAGAGACAGAGAGAAACTAATTATAATAATGAAGATGATGATAAAATGAAACGGTACTGGTAGCTAAGTAACTAAAGTAGTTATCGAATGAAAGCAGTCACAGAACGCTCAAGGATAGGGGTATAATTAATGACATTTTGTCATTTATTTTTTATCTGAAGTCTACTTACACTGTTGTATCAAATCAGTCTGAAAGAAAATCCAACAAAATATCAGCTATTCATCTGTTCATGACCGTTCGGTAACTGCTTTCGTCCGGTAACTACCTTGGGATCAGTAAGTACCCTGAATTTGAAAATGATTACAGAAGGGGGACACATTTCGCCTATGCTCGGCACATCTGACCGTAGAGCAGGTAGGGTTCTTTAACATGCTAACACCTGCTGTGACACGGGACCTTGGTTTTAGTGTCTCACCCGAGAGATAGGGAAGACCAACCGTAGCGTGGCGCTACGCGGTCTCGAACCCTGGACCCCTCGAACACGCTAACAAATCGACCACGGCGCCCCCATCGAAATGTAACTATGTTTTTAGTGTTTTTAAGATGTGTAACCGACACACAAAAACTCTTTAAAAAGATAATTACGATACTTAAACTCTAAGGTAATTTCTGATATTTAGATTTGAAAATACATGTAGGCCTACATGTATGGGGCATTTACTGTATAGTTTTATATAAGTGCGGAACTCGTTGATATCGCTGTATAGCTCAGTCGAAAATGGTGCTGTGGAAAGATGGGTTGGGTGGTTGTATTGCTGTTTAACGTCCCACTCAAGAATATTTCATATGGAGACATCAATGTGTGTCGGTAAGGGCGATGATTGTTTTTATGCTCGGAACTTATGGCCGTAGAGTAGGGAGGGCCCTTAGACGTGCCAACACCTACTCTAACACGGGACCCAGGTTTTTACTGTCTTATCTGAACGACAGGTATGGCAAACCGTACCGTGGCTTAGACTCGAATCCCGGAACTCTCGATTCGAAGTCAAACATGCCAACCACGTAGGCCAACGCGGCCCCGTTGTGAAAAAGAGTTACATCCCTTAGAGACGTTTAAAGCTAATGGGAGCAACTCTTTTCAAATGTGAAAAAAAAAATTAAAGAAAATAATAAAAAAAGAAAGAAAAAAGAAATAGGCTACAAAAACAAACAAAACAAGTCAAATTTCCTTTCTTTGTTCAGCAAGGGCAACGCGAGTAAAAATATAGTTATTCTCTTTGGTTGACAATTCCTAGTTTTAATTAACACATCGTAGAATGTCAAAATGTTGCTTTCACTTTTATATTTATTCGCATTTGAATGATTTAATCTATGATGAATCCCGTGTTCTGATTGGTCAATACTGATTGATCAGCATTCGTTATATTGTATAACATAACTTGCTTTCAAGCACACGCCCCCTTGACAACCAGGCTGGAACTACATTTTTCTTTTTTACATAAAATCATGCAAATATAGAATCTATAATGGATGTACGTAGGCATACCTAGTGTTGAATGAGATCTAATAATCATTTAAAACTAAAATCTACCTACAATGTAAGGAGATCATGTAAACATCTGGCTCATATAAGCATAATTATGGTCAATTTGCAACAATCGGCAATTTTCAGTAAATGTATTACAGTCTCCATGTGTATGACGTCATCTTTGTGTTTAAAATAAAAGGAATCAGCCTATTTATGGCTTAAATTTTGCATTGCTTGATTAAACTATAAGGATTGAAGTTAATTTGTACCTATATTACACGATATAAAAAAAAATGGGACAGTTTACGCGTTTTATAAACCGCTTCGCGGATTTATAAAGCGTAAACTGCCCCAAGTTATATCGTATAACATAACATGTAGGTACAAACTAACTTCATTCATTAAATAGACTCGGATTTTCTTTTCTTTTCTATTATATTTTTCTACACCTTGCAATCTGATAACAGAATAGGAAAAGAACAAACTAAAAGCACCTTATATCCTCATCGTCGATGGTTTCTGTTTTTAGAAGCTTCGTCAACTTTGTTGACAGCCTTTCCCTCAGCTTTTGGGTGCTTGATATCAAATACATTTCTTTTGTCTACAGTCTAGTCCGGAAGCAATTTTATATTCTCTCGAATAGTCCCTATAATATCCGTCCAAGACGTTGGATGTTCCCTATATGATCGTAGTAGCATAAGAACTTCTTGTTTGTCAAATAAACATTTGACATCTTTCTTCTACCCAAAATTGATTTTCCTGCAAATTGGAAATAAAGCAGATGCGTGTGAATAAAGTGTTTCATTCTACTTCTATCGTTTTGCACGTGGTTAGTAATGACTGACCTACCTTTTTTAGTAGGTGAACACGTAGGTAAACAGAAAAGGTAAAAATGTGTTTTCTCATACAACACAATTACATTTATGTTTTGTGAAATGCGGGTTATTTAATCCATCTCGTCGATAAGTTGTTTGTGAGATTTTGGTTCATGGTGACTTACATAAATTAAATTTATGCTCTTACCTTCAGTAGTCATCTTCTCAGCTAGGTAATCAACACCAAACATAATGTATGGAAACGCTAAACAACCATAACATTGGTAAGAACTTCTGATTATAGTCAAACCTGTTTTAAGAGACCGTCCAAAGGACGAAGCAAAAAGGGTCACATATGACAGGTGGTCTCTTAATTCAGGTGATTTATACATGTATAGGAAAAACCAAAATTTCGAACAATACATTTAGGTCACATAAGACAGGTAGTCCTTTAATTCAGTGGGTCGCTAAGGCAGGTTAGACTGTAGTATATGAAAGGGCTTTTATATTCGAATTCCGCTTGTATATTCCTTGTGACAAGGCCTTTCTGTTGTAATTGATGTACCTGTGACAAGCTGCATGGTAGTATTGTTAGAAAACGTCCCACCCTAGATTTGTTCAACCTAAAATGTTTGGCCTATATATGGCACGGTCAGCCATTTGACAGTCAGTGGTATTCTATAACGTGCTAACACTTACTGTAACACGGGAACTTGATTTTCTCTGTCTCATTACCTTTGGCCTTCGGTCTAAATACGTACTCTTTACTTTGTTTGTTTGTTTACGTTTGTAACGAGGATTAGAATATTGCAGTATTTATCAATCTGCTTTCAGAGAGAGAGAGAGAGTGATTTGCAGAGATGAATGACCAGGAAATTAGATGTATGCTCACAATTATTACTACTGCACCACCCGCTTTGACTGATTTTGCAAGGATGATTTTGGCCCTGTTAGTAATTATTAGTCAGCCACCCATGGTTATAAATTTAACTTTGCGGCATCGTCTATTCGGACATCTCGACAAACTGTGGGTAGGCGTGATATATTTGCACGTTTCTCTAGGCATCCGTTAGAATTTTTTGAGATAACAGGAGAAACGCCAGATTCTATGATTGAGATGTTGCATCCCATTTCTCCTTTTGTGACTTATGGATCTCGACGTATCCATAAACTATCTCCAAGAAATCGTCTGCTCTTATTTCTTATATGGATACGGTCGTACCCATCCATTAATTTTTTATCATCGTTATTTGACCTGTCTACTGCGAAAATAGCTGTTGAACTCGGCAAAATGCGACAGATAATTTGGAGATGTTATGTTCGTAGTCTTTCATGGCCAAGTATTCGGGAATGGCAGGATATGAGGCGGAATTGGGCAAAACTTCGGGATGCTGTAGCTGCCAATGACGACACTTCACATCGAATATATCGTCCTTCCAATGAACGACAAGACCTATATTATAGTTGACATAGGCATTCTCATGTGATTCATACTATCGTTATTGTCGACAACTGCGGAAACTTGTGTTTTGTAAGAAGTGGTTGTCTTGGCCATAATAACGATACCTAGTTACTCACTTTATTCCAGATATTGGCCCAAATAGCGAATTAGGATTCCCAAACGATTGTGTAATTCTTGGTGATAAGGTGTTTCCGAATAGATTCCCATTCATGACACCGTTCAAGAGAAACCAAATTCGCAATGCACCTCCCGCTCTCCGTAGAAAATTTACACATTTCAATGATGTGGTTAATAAATATAGACTACGGGTAGAGCATGCTATACGAGAGATGAA
Source organism: Pinna nobilis (assembly GCA_016161895.1). NCBI lineage: Eukaryota > Metazoa > Mollusca > Bivalvia > Pterioida > Pinnidae > Pinna > Pinna nobilis. The sequence goes on along the minus strand of JACSZP010012477.1, from coordinate 8,642 downwards.
GATATACAAAGCGATAGGCTCATTATGGAGACATCCACGGTGGTATTTAGCGTCTATCGTCGACATATGTGCAGCATTAGCATTAGCACATCCACGGTGGTATTTATAGCGTCTATCGTCCACATATGTGCAGCTTTAGCATTAAGACATCCACGGTGGTATTTAGCGTCTATCGTCGACATATGTGCAGCATTAGCATTACGACGGCGAAGACTATGACTAAATGGCTTTCATAAAAACAATAAAGCATACGCTTGAGACAACCCCTTTTATATACAAGACTTAATCCTTGTCCGTGTCGGTGTCTGCAATAACTAGAAATGTCTATTAAAACATTGTCATAATTAATTGAATGGCATGGAATTGTTGTGTAATGTCCAACTCAAGAATATTTCAATCATATAGAGACGTTACCGTGTGCCGGTGAAGGGCGACACATTGTGCCTGTGCTCGGCACAGCTGGCCGTAGAGCAGGGAGGGTTCTTTAACATGCCAACACCTACTGTGACACGGGGCCTTCGGGAATCAAACCCCAGACCCTTTGATTCAAAGTCGAACACGCTAACCACTCAACCACGGAGGCAGCAATAATTGATTGACTACTGACACATTGAAACATTGTCCATACAGTAGTTGACTGGCGAGTTGCCCTCAGTGTTTGACTAATGACACTTTGATCTACTATTGACACATTGACAATAATGATTGACTACTGGCACATTGTCATCAGTGGTTGACTATTATCACATTGTCTTCAGTGGTCAGTTATTGAAACATTGTTCACAGTGGTTGAATATGGCATTGGATGTTGAATGCTGACAAATTGTCATCAGTGGTTGACAATTGACACCTAATCCTACATCATGGACTATTAAAACATTGTCATTAGTGGTTGACCACTGACCCATTTGTATCAGTAGTTGACCTCTGACATATTACTACTGACAGTCATTAGTGGTTGACTACTGACATATAGTGACAATTGTAATTTGTGATTGACTTCTAACACACTGACCTCAGTTGGTGACAAATGACACTCTGTTGGGTGGCTACTGGCACATTGTCATCTGTGCTTGACAACTTACTCATTGTCTTCAATGGTTGACAATTAACACACTGTCATCAGTGGTTGACTACTATCATACTGACACATTGTCATTAGTAGTTGACTACTCGCACATTGTCTTCAGTGGTTGACTATTGACACATTGTCATTAATGGTTGACTTTTCACACATTGTCATCAGTGATTGACTACTGTCATACTGACACATTGTCATAACTACTGACACATTGTTTTCAGTGGTTGACTATTGACACATTGTCATCAGTGGTTGGCTTCTGTCAAACTGACACATTGTCATTAGTAGTTGACAACTGGCGCATTGTCATCAGTTGTTGACTATTGACACATTGTCATCAGTGGTTGACTACTGTTGTACCTACACATTGTCCTTAGTAGTTAATTACTGGCACATTGTCTTCAGTGGTTGACTTTTGACATATTGTCATCAGTGGTTGACTACAGTTGTACCTACACATTGTCATTAGTAGTTGACAACTGTTGTACCTACACATTGTCCTTAGTAGTTGACAACTGGCACATTGTCATCAGTGGTTGACTATTGACACATTGTCATTAGTGGTTGACTACTGTTGTACCTACACATTGTCCTTAGTAGTTGACTACTGGCACATTGTTTTCAGTGTTGACTATTGAAACAATGTCATTAGTGGTTGACTACTGACACAATGCCATAGCAGGTTTACATATTGTCCTCAGTGGTTGACTTTTGACACATTATCCTCAGTGTTCACTAGTGATACATCCTTTATGGTTTACAATTGACAGGTTATCCTCAGGATTTGACTATTACATTGTACCACATTGTCCTCAGTGGTTGACTACTGAAACATTGTAATTAGTGGTTTGACATCTGACATACTGTTCCCAGTGGTTTACAATTGACAGATTTTTCTCAGGACTTGACTATTATCACATTGTCTTCAGTCTTTGACTTGGTATCTTTAATAGTTATTCCAGCTAGTTTCAATATCATTTTCACTAAGATAGTTCTGATCCTCAGGTAAAAAATTCACATAACTGATTTCTACATGGAACAAAAAAAAGAAAAAAAAAACAACTTCTTAACACACTTTCACTTCTAGATCACTAAGATTTATTTAGTTTTAGATTCTATGCAGCCCTTCTGAAAAAGTTATTCAAAGGAGGATGCCCATCTTGACCACGCCCTTTTCCATTCCTAAGTGGAACAACAACACTTGTTGAGGACAACGAGTACTTTAACCCTACAAAGTTTCATTTAAATCCCTGCAGTTGCTCTGAAAAAGGAGTAAAAGACGTGAAAAGTTTACAGTTGACAGACAACAGTGTGCTATGACAATAGGTGAATTAAACAGAGAAGAAGACCAAAAGAAGATACAAATCAGAAAAAAATCCTAATTGTTTTATTATTACTTAACTGACAACAAATGAAGACACAAAATCCAGAACTGAACTGACTTTATTATTCACACTTCATTACTTCACAGAAGTTATACATAATTGCAATGCTACCAAACATGCAAATTATTTCAGATGCAGGAAATGATATATCTAGGTGTCATCTCTCAAACACTGAAATGTAGAATCTAAAAATATACAACACCAGCAATGATTTCATTTTGTTTAAATTCTTAAACATTAGAGACATGTTTTAGGGGAAGTATGACTTAGTATTTGTAAGTTATGTTGAAAACTTGACTAGAGATCAAAATTTGAAAATAACACCAGTTATAGCCACATCAGTACTATATACATATATTTTCATCATACAGAAATGTACACATCTTGTTGGCTCTTAATATTTCATGTGTTGTACTTGCCCAATACTACCTGTTATTATAAATAAAAAGATATGTAAGTACCTATGTAGTGCTTAACATTTCATGTGTTGTACTTGCCCAACATTTCTACAGAAGTAATCATGGCTTGACACATACAATATTTTGTTAAAAAACAAGAAACATGAAAATGAACAAACTTTAAATAGGTCCATTCATTTATCTCCCCCACCTTTTTTTTGCTCTGTAAGGAATACAATGTATCATTACGTAAAAACCAAAGAGCAGCATTCTATATTCTGTCCAATATACAAAGTGAAGAAAATGGCCAAGGCCTTATTTGTAATTAACAGATCATAAGTGGTATCTTCTCAGAGTATGTCCCATAATCTACTGTAAACAACAGATCATAAGTGATATCACCTCAGAGTCTGTCCGATTATCTACTGTAAACAACAGATCATAAGTGGTATCACCTCAGAGTCTGTCCCATAACCTACTGTAAACAACAGATCATAAGTGATATCACATCAGAGCCTGTCCAATAATCTACTGTAAACAACAGATCATAAGTGATATCACCTCAGTCAGTCCAATAATCTACAGTCAACAGATCATAAATGGTATCACCTCAGAGCCTGTCCCATAATCTACTGTTAACAACAGATCATAAGTGATATCACCTCAGAGTCTGTCCCATAATCTACTGTAAACAACAGATAATAAGTGGTATCACCTCAGAGTCTGTCCCATAATCTACTGTAAACAACAGATCATAAGTGGTATCATCTCAGAGTCTGTCCCATAACCTACTGTAAACAACAGATCAAAAGTGGTATCACCTCAGAGTCTGTCCCATAATCTACTGTAAACAACAGATCAAAAGTGGTATCACATCAGAGTCTGTCCCATAACCTACTGTAAACAACAGATCAAAAGTGGTATCACCTCAGAGTCTGTCCCATAATCTACTGTAAACAACTGATCATAAGTGGTATCACCTCAGAGTCTGTCCCATAACCTACTGTAAACAACTGATCATAAGTGATATCACCTCAGAGTCTGTCCCATAATCTACTGTAAACAACTGATCATAAGTGATATCACCTCAGAGTCTGTCCCATAACCTACTGTAAACAACAGATCCTCAGAGTCTGTCTTATGAACCACTGTAAATTACAGATCAGAAGAAATATCTCCTCGGGGCCTGTTTTATAATCTACTGTAAACAACTGATCATAATTGATATTGCCCTATTGCTTTTCTCATAATGTACTGTTAGTAATGGATCATACACTTTTGTATTATTTCTTATGAGTTAGATTTGAGTCAAGTCAGAAAATTAAGTCATACTGAAGAAATTCACATGGAATCAGTCAATGCTACTCCCATATAAGCTTGTACGCAAAATTTTCTGTAAGAACCATACTGTTTTTGTGAACAAATGAATAACAAAACAGGTAAATATGGAAGTTCCAACAATGCACTGCCTACAGGCCTTGGGTAATCAAATTCCAGATCCTAATAACTGGGAGTTATTTTGTGTAATAATGAAGTATGTAAGTACTTGAGACATATATCTTCACCAGGAATACTGTGTTTCATAACAATATGAATATTAAAGAAATATACAAATATAAAAAACAAAGTGCACAAGACAAAGAAAATTAACATTTGTCACAAGCTATCACATTTGTTTTCTCTGAGGTGCCATTTAGAGTAGAAATAGTAACTATGTGTACCAGCAAGAACTTCTGGTTTGCCTTGGATTTATATATGACAAAAAACTTGATGGAAACTCATCATTGCAGGGCAGTTTTACTCAAGAAAATGTGTTAAATAGGGAAATGACATGGAAAACAACCTGAGTGTGAAATAGGAAAACAACAATAATCAGGTAAAACAGGTGTGAATACAAATACTTTAGTATCAAACAACACAAAACTGGATTCCATTGTCCTAATGCACTTTTTTTTCAAGGTTACCAAAAAAACTTTGGCCCATCAAATAATTCCATATTAGCAAACATTCTGGTTGATCGATGTCCACATAATCTCCATTAAATGTGTACACAGGAGCCTCAATAAACTGGATCCTCTTGTTCCCTATCTAATTATTTAGATAAATGAGTTGTTCAGATTACTGGGACAAACCTTGTATTGTGGCAAATATAAACAGAGAATTCTGTTCCCTGCAAATTTGCCTCAGCAATATTGGCTTCAGAATTAATGAGACCTATCTGTATGTACACATGTGTATAGAATAAGATACAATTTCATTGACTTTGTTGTAAAATTAATTTGATAAATTTCATTAAATAACTATACAAAGATATTGAAGAATTTCACTTCTACCACTTGTCAATACCAAACATAAATCAGGAAATGAATTTCTTCTAAGCTCTTATTCTAAAATCTTAAGAGATTAACTTGAACAATATAATTGTAAAAGGATATACAGCATTTCAGAAAACTCAACAAAAGAATAATTTAGAAAATACTTGAAAGATGTTTACAAAAAAGTATTCTAAACAATAATGATGTGTAAACAAATAAGTATCTGACCAGTAGTAATTTGTATGTTTACAAATAAGTAAACTGACCATAAGTAATGTGTATGTTTACAAATAATTACTCTTACCAGAAGGACTGTGAATGTTTACAAATAAGTAATCTAACAAGTTGATGTGTATGTCTATAAAAGAGTACTCCAACCAGTAGAATGTGTATGTTTACAAATAAGTAACCCGACCAGTAGTACTGTGTACATTTACAAATAAGTAAACTGACCAGTAGTAATGTGTATGTTTACAAATAAGTAATCTGACCAGTAGTAATAATTGTATTACAAATAAGTAATCTGACCAGTAGTAATGTGTGTGTAAGTAAACTGACCAGTAGTAATGATTGTATTACAAATAAGTAATCTGACCAGTAGTAATGTGTATGTTTACAAATAAGTAATCTAACAAGTAGTTTTGTATGTGTTTACAGGTAAGTAATATGACAAGTTGCATTGTGCATGTTTACAAATAAGTAATCTAACTAGTTGTGATGTGTATGTGTACATATAAGTAAACTGACAAGTAGAAATGCATTTCTTTACAAATAAGTAAACTGACAAGAAGTGTTGCACATGTTTTTCTTTTCAAATAAGTAATCTAACCAGTAGTACTGTGTATGTTTAAAAATAAGTAATCTGACCAATATCACTGTGTATGTTTACAAATAAGAGGGCTTCAGAGCTTAAAGTTTGCTTTTAGTTGTGAAAATCGTTGATTTAAATTTTGATTATCTCATTATTCAACACAGTAGCAATCAGCAACTTCCTATTTAGCCTTGGCATATTTGTAATTAATGTAATGAATAAAACCACAATTACAGCTGTGAAATAGCGAGTGTGAACTAGAGTTAGAATCTACCATCAATCTATTACTGCAATTTTGATATCACATTTTATCAGTATTTAACACTTGATATGAAATATCTGATACATGTACTTGGCTGCAGTTGCAGATTCATGTTGTCAGCAATATGAATTTACTCAGGCCAAGTACCACCATATGTTTATAAACGAAGAAATCGTAAACATGTGTTTTTTAAATCTGGGTCACTTCTGTATTCATTTTATCAGTGGTAACTCCCCTTTGACTTCCAAGCCATGTCTCAAACAAGCTTTAAAACACGAATATAAATATTGAGTGTTTCACCAGTTCACATTCCTGACCTTGGGAGCCGGCCAGCCAGGTGAATGAAATACAGAATTTATTTGCCCGTTGACAATTGTTCGCCTTGGGCCAACAGGCAAATGGTTATTTCCAACCCTGTCATATATGATTTCCAAACACAGAAAATTATGAAACAAAGTTTCAAAAAAAAAAAAAGAAATTCCCAAACATTGCTGTATGTTGTATTGTTATTTGATTACCCACTCAAGAATCTATCAGTTATGTGGAATTCTGGTAATAAGGTTATAAAGTTGGCCAATGGTTGGCAATCATGGTTACTGAGCAATTTGGGCTCTTTATCATACCAACACTACCTGTGATACAGGACCTTGGTTTTCACTATCTCAGCCAGTAGACAAGAAAATCATCTGCAAGTGGACTTGAACCTATGACTGTGTGACCCATTTTCTGACCCCTATATGATTGGTCTCATAAATAGGTCATTGGGTTAGACATCTTGGCTCTTAATACATATGTATGTAATGGCTAAGCTAAGTATTCATAGAAATTTAATTGAAACACTTAATTATCCATTTGTGAGTTTAAATTTTTTATCAGTCCTAATGTGGTACATAAAGACAAAAGAGAACCTTAATCCGAGGTTTGTAAAAGATTCTCTCATTACCTATAATAGACCTTAATTTTCCAAAAAAGAATTTCCGCCTTGTGAGCCTCAAAATTTTTATCAGTGTAAAGACGGAGCTTGCAAATCTACTGAATGATGATAGCCTCAATTCAAAGATCTAGAAAAATCCCTTCAATATCCCCAGAGATAACTGAATTTAATTTTCAAATTCTTATTTCTCCCTTAGAATCCCTGAATCACTACTTATCAGTCTCAAAATCTAACCTACATTAGGTATACGTCTGAGAAAGATCACTTTAGTCTTTACTGAGAAATAGCTCAATACATAAGTCTACTGCAGACCATTATTATCAGTTATATTGAATATCATGGCCCATAGCTTTTGTCTGGGAGATAGTTAAGGTGACTAGCTGCCCATTACATATCACCTGTGACATAGTTTTTGCATCTAAACTATCACCCGAGTTGATGACAATTATGGACAATCAGATAACTATCAGATTCATCTGTAAGTGAGCAGTGACTTTCTTTTTAAATGACATCATAGTATTTAAGAGACATTGCATCACTGTGTTAATTGTAAAATAATTTCATGAAATACTTATCCAATAGTCTACTTATAGTTTGACTGATGAAAGTAGTTTTGTCAGTGCCTGTAAATATATTGGGAATGATAATATACTATCAACCTCCAGGCCATGTAGGTAATGTACATTTGTACATTGTATAATGGAATGTTTGTAAGTACGGTGGAAGTATTTAATTTATGTATTGTGAGTATTTCATTTGCAAACCGTAAGTATTTAATGAATTTACTATAAGTATTTAAGGTTTATTATAAGTATTTAATTTGTGGATAAGCATTCCAGAAAAATATTCAGATCTTAGATAAACTTATGTCAGTGACGGACCCTTATTATATCTGAGCTCATTAACACATAAATATTTGAATTACATGTATATCATATTATAAAAGTAGCAACAGGTACTACAGAAATCATATGACATCCAGCAAGTGATGAAATGAACTATATGTACTAATAACGAAATGGGGAAAACAATACAAAAGTAACCATAACAAAGAACTGGATAACCCTGAAGTAAAATCCAACAATGAAACTCACATGTATACTTTCTTACTAAGGATAAAAGTCGCATACCATTTTAAACTTGTAAACAATAAACAAAGTTCAAATGTATGTCCAACTAGGAAATAGCCTTCTCAAGCATGTATTACAAAAATTAAGTCTTTTAAGTGTTCAGTAGCAAAATAAGTAAAAATGTGTGTATTTAAAATGAATTAAGTGGTCAGCCATGATATTTCCAAAATCAGAGTAGAGTTGGTCCAAGATGAATTGGCTTAATGCAATGAACGGTATGGAAATTTTTACAGATCGTATGTTTTGTTACATATACATGTATGTGTGTAATTATTTGTAAAAATCATGTAAATGTTACAGAAGGTTAAAAGATATCATTTTATTGA
>JACSZP010012471.1:0-10663 GCA_016161895.1 Pinna nobilis | reverse complement strand
TTCAACAAAAATTCCATCTTACCTGGAAATGTGTATGTCCTCCTTGACATTGTGCTGTTCTCTTCATTATTGTCCAGTGTAGCTTTTAATCTAAATGTCCCTCCAACAAGAACAGGATCAGCAATGAATCTTAGATGGTCCAATACTATTCTATATTTCCCTTTACTGATTCCACATGTAATTGCATTTACAGGCTTGCCTGTGAAGTCATCATTACCATAATAGTTCAAATCATACACAGCTTCATTTTCATTCTGAAATCATAAAACATATGCTCTTACTTTGACAGAAGTCTGATATGTTTATTTTAGCCCGCAGTGTGCGTCTTGTGTGTGACAGAGGCACTAAACTCAGTACACATGTGCTTGTATCTTTTACATCTGTATCTATATAATTGTCATTAAACTCGTTTAAATCAGTGCTTAGACTGTGATCACATTGAGGCATTGCCATAAAAGTCACGTTAAGATCTGTTCTTCTACACTATAAAAAAAATTGAAAAAGAACACATGTAATTGTCTCCAGGTGTATTTAATTTCGTAATAATATGTATTTGGGCTTTTTACCTTGAAATCGGAATGATGAAGAACAAAAGTACATTTTAAGTCATAGGTGTTTGATAGTTTATCAGCTATTTGATGGATTGTTATATTATTTCTCTTCAATTATCCCTTCAATTCCATGTAAATGTTTAATGGCAGTAAAGTTATGAAAAAGCGATTGCTTTTATTTTCAATCCTCCTATGTATGTAGGATTGCAAACGTTTTGACTTGCAATCATGAATGGTAAAGGTGAATTGATTTCAGAGAAACATACTTCTACTAGTCCATATATATTATTTGTAAATATTCAGCATAATTCATTATGCCATAGTTTTCCATATCACAAAAAGGGATATTAAGAAATGAGAAGGGGGAATTTTCTACTCAAAAAATGATAAATAAACCACCATACTTCAAAGAGTAAACCACAAAATAATATATAATACTAAATCCAGAGCAACACGAACCCAATAGAAATAGGAGTGAGTTCTGGTGATCCAGAAGGGTAACCTTCTACAGCTCCGCTTGCGGCACCCATCGTGTCGACCCATGGAATAAGTCTTATTCGCTAATAGTCGTAACATAATAGGATGGAATTAAGTATCCGAGCTTTCCCTACCTTAAAATGCTGTAAATTTAACTTCATTATAAGGTTGATCAATCATGTATCTTGGTATTACTTCTTTATAATTTAGATATTAGTACCTGTGAGGGTAAAACTAATTTTTTGCATTTCGGAAAAGATTGTTGAGACTCATATATACTGTTCGGGTTCACGGTCCGTATTGGACTTATTCTAGAAAATAGATGTTTGAATTGAAATTCCTCGTTGTAGTCCTAGATAGAAACCATGTTTTTTTCAATATTTATTCGTGCTCTTGTTTTACGCCATCGTCACTATACTTTTGTTTTAATTCAAGGAGAATCGAAATAACTCCACTATTCAAAATAAGAGAACATTTTTTACATTTATTGAACACTTTTTGTTTGCACAAGGTGGATTCAAAAATCTTAAATTGATCTCAAGTAAAAAGAAACTACAACAAAACCACCATGGCGGAATTGGAACAGACTGATTATTTAAAATTTGTTTTTGAGTTGCTTTTTAAATTTGCGTATTTAAAAGAAAACTATTTGACTAGGTATTTGATATAGATAACAGTTGGACAATCTAGAATTACTCACGTGTGGCGATGATGTATACAACATTTTACACATAGAATGCATACCTTATATGTTTAATTTACTCACCACATATTGAACTGTTAACTTGAACTCTGAAGGTGATGATACGTAGCACTGGATAGTGGTTATGTATACAGGTGGATTGAGTACAGCTAGCTGTAGTTGTACATCTCCCTCTGGATCTGGGTCAAATGTGACTTGTGCTATGCAGGTAGAAATTGTGTTATGCAGGTATAAATGACCATTTAGTAATCGTGTTTATGTTATCGAAATCGCATTTGTCTCACCTAGGTTTTATCAAAATTAATTGTAAAGCATTTTAATAAAAACATTCTCAAATATTACACTTCGTATTAAAGTCATATCTACATATTTCTTTCTTAATTTATCACTTGAAAAAGGTCCTATTTCAGTAAAAAAAAAAAAAACACTTATCACAAATGTCAACCTTCTAAACATGTGGTGCAGCAAATGGTAACATCCAACAACAATGATCATAATATGTCAAACTGTTTCTAGCCACAGCTCAGAGAACATGACAATCACTGAATATTTTTGTTCTAAACAATAGTTTCTAGATATATCTTTTCAATTCTCCACACATCTCTTTCCAAAACATAAGGATTAGTTAAATAATTAGTTTAGTTTTGTTTGTTTGTTTTTTCTACAAAGACTTGTGCAAGTAGACACTACAATTCCGTTTACGCCTCCTTACGGACATCCCCTCCAACAATATATATATATGATAAATGTACAAAGGTCTGAGTCAGCTTATCCACGACATTGGCCATTACCACGGTAAGTTTGTTTGATTTATCAGCATGTGACATTAAAGAAAACCTAAATGTTGATAAATAAAATCTTATTTCTTATATTTTTCAGTATTAAATAAATTCTTATGATAGCCCGAAACCCCTGAACCAGGGTCGTAAGCTTCGGAGCTGGGGTTTGACCCCTGAGAGAGAGAGAGAGAGAGAGAGAGAGAGAGAGAGAGAGAGAGCCCCTGTTTGTTTTCAAAAATATTTATTAATGTGATGCATAGTTAAGTAATTAGAGTGATGCCTTTGTTGACATACGGAATTTACACTAGACTAAAATATCAAGTATTCGAATTGATACTATATTTAGAACCATTGATAACTATTCGTGGGTAACGGTAATAGTAAAATGCATTTTACTTCCTTGTATACTCAGTCCATGATATTAAATTTATAAAGCCTACTCGAAGTTGTGTGTTTATAATAATATACAGACAAGATACTTTGAAATATCTGAGTTTCGAAACTACCGCAAAAAGTATCTGACTATTGAGATTATGAAATATTTAGGTATAAATAGGCCGGTATTATATCATTTATAACCTAAGTGTACATTGCATGAATACTACAAGTCCAAGATAATATATTTCGTTTAAAGCAATAAATCGCTACTGGCATGAATGTCTGTCAACTCGCAAATGAATGTAACATATAACATCATGGTACAGGGATTCACATTAGTATCCGTAACTCACCTTGCACACACATGACGATTTTCACACACATCAGAACATACAGTCTTACGTGATCCATTTTCATGTCAGGGGAAAAGCATCGATTACACCAGAATGTAATAGAAATTTTTCGGGCTCGCGATGGTCTATTTATTGCACCGATTTTGTTTTATTGTTATTGTTTGTTGGTGTTCTTTTTTACCTCAAGGTAGTATTTTAATGCAAAACCGCATGCCACATTTTTCAGTTAACTCTATTTCATAATTAATTGGGTATATTATAGATATATTCAAGGAATGAAGCTAAGTTTTAATTATGTCCTACGATATAACATAACTTACGCTTATGCTATAGAAAGAAATCCACAAGTAGCGTTAACTTTCCCATTCTCCCAGTTTTACTTGTTGTTGACCATCACTTCGAAAATATGGGACGCATACCACACGCGGAGTGAGAGCTGCTTACCCTTCCGAAACACATGAATTTATCCCTCGTTTTTGGTGGGGTTCGTGTCACTCTATGTTTAGCTTTATACGTCTTACTGTGTGGGTTGCTGTCTTTGGTGATTTTCCTTCTTGCTTTGGTCATGGTTGGGCATGCATTTAGATTAATGAATTGCCAATGCCCGCTTGGTATCCTCAAATATTATCCCTTTATTATCATATCGAATGACATAAGTACATATTAATTTTCATTTCGTTTAATCTTATCTAAAAAAGGTAATATTAAATTCATATAGTAACAGATTCCATTAATTTTCAATTTTAATTTGGACTTAAACCCTTGTAATAATTTACCCGCATAGCAACGCCTATCTTGAACCTCTTGTTGTAATGCGTCAGTAATCGTGACTGCTGGTATTCTTGTGATACTGGTCTGTCGTTGTTTTGTTGTTGTAACTACCACTAAAGAATATTCCACTTTTATACGGACGTTATCGTTTGCGGGTAAAGGGTTATGAATTAAGCCTATACTCGACATTTATAACCATGGAACCATAGAGATTTTTAATACCCCGACACCAAAGTTGCAAAGGACTTCAATTTATTCTAGAACACGCAAACCTCTTAGCCACGGCGGCCCGGGTTTTCTCTGAGATGAAATAATAATGTGTACATATGGGTGGAAGAGAGGTCTAACATGGAAAGTGCACATTGCCCTTCATTTTCTATACCGTCCCAAATACATATTTCAGTTTTAATGCCTTTGTCCCTGACCTTAACAAAACAAAAAACAAAATATTCCTACTGATGCCTTTAATCTGTTAAACTGAGAATGTAAAAAAATGAGAAAGTGTTAAAATTTGAAAATATTTGGGTCAGATAGTCAGATAAAGATAAAATTTGAGTTTATAGATCTAATATCAACCTTGTATCGCCATACACGGACGATGTTGCTTTGCATGACAGAAGGGGGCGTGGCTCAGTGGTTAGCGTGTTCGCCTGCTGATAGTAGGATCATGGGTTTCAAATCTACGCCGCACTTCGGAAGGCTGTACCTGTCCTTGGTATGAGACAGTAGAAATCGACATGTTGAAAGGATGTTGACACTTTACAGGGTCTCTTGAACTGGATGATAAACAACAATACAACCAACCTGACAGAAGAAGTAGAACGTCAATGTTATACTGCCCTGTATTTTGATGAATGAATAAGGTTAATAACTAACATACTCTGCTTAAAATAGATGTAAGCATTTATTCATAAAGCATTTGTTTTCAAAAGTGTCTAATAAATCTATTAATCAAAATATATATACAAATTATATGAAAAAAAAAGAAAACCTGAGAGCAAATAACAGAGAAACCTACGGCAGTCACATCATTAGAACTTCGTTTTCTCTATGACAACTATTCGCCTCATTCTCTCCCCTATTTTATACGACCCACATCTATGTCCCCCTTTTTTGAATCATTATAGAATAACTATTTGCCAAAACAGCATAAGGAATAATAAAAGATTGAGGGACATTTCTTCCAATTTACAGAATGACACAGTATTAGATCCATACGGAGAACCAACTGTTTTTTTAATAGTAACAACAAACTTTATATTCTGAACCACGCATCCCCTTCACTTACAAGTCATTATTTCTTTTTTATGTTGCTAAATGAAAATCATTTCCTATCTTGATCTCGACAATTTGAAAACCCTGATACGTGTGTCCTGTGTACTAACTCAGTCCCAACATATAACATATAATATCAATCACGAGTGAATGTCCCATTTTACACAAATTACCTACCATGTGACTAAAAATGAACACTAATTGATAATCCAGAAATAAAAAAAATACATCCTTACTTTTATACATGGGAACCATTTACATGAATATTTGCTTCGACATAAACATAATCAGCACAGTTCCACGTTTTACAAACACCATTTGTTTATTGGCTAAAATACAATTTACCCTTTATTATAATACATTTAACATCAGTAAACCTAATCTCAAATGTAATATGGAGGTTTAAATGTAATAATGAAAATGATTGAATTGAAAAGCAGTCCTAATGCTCCCAATCCCCTTATTATGTCTATGCATTAAAAATTCGCTAACGAGCCAACACATGTTGTGTCACGGACCATATAACAAGGGTTACTATCTCAATGTTTCCACAATTTTATCCAGAATCCAAACGGAAGGTAATCAAATGCCCCTGTTAGCACACTACATCACTGTAAAATAATTAAATTGAAATCTCTAGATGTCACGATTGATCTTAGTCTGACTAACACAAAGACATTTTTTTCTTCTACAACATCGTACTATCTAAATCATATAAACAGTGTTTTCTTATTGATACATGTTCTCAAAGTCCATGAATACATTACTAACCCTGGTGTTTTTACAAGGCAATAAAGTCCTTGTTATTTCATTATGGCTAGCTTAATACAGTATGGTGATCTCTTCTACTCCCATCAAATCTTCAATAAAGTAACGCCCCTAATAGTACACTTGATCACCGATGATGGAAATTTACACTGGTTATGATGCTTCCTTATGCAATGTTAAGGGTATAATATGTATATTCTGATCACATAAAATGTTTAATAACTCTGTGAAAAGGTTGAAAAATAATTAATTAAATTGAACGGAGGCTTTAACATAACTGATACTTGATGTTTTGTTGTTTATCGTCCCACCTAAGAAATTATCACTCATATCGAGACGTCGCCGTGTGCCGGTGAAGGACGACAACTTCTGACTATGTTCGGCACTGATAACCGTAGAGCAAGGAGGGTTCTTTAACGTGCAAACACCCACTGTGACACAGACCTGAGTTTTTACTGTCTCATCCGAAAGACAGGAACGGCCAACAACAGCGTGGCGCTGCGCGAATTCCAACCCCGGACCCTTCGATTTAAAGTCGACATACAGACCACTTTGCCCTAACTGATCCTTGAAGAAATAGGGCAACCAAGCAATGGGGCTTTGTAAGGTTTCTTTTAATAAATGGTCTAAGCAAAGGTTTATTCATCTTGAATAATTCAATCGATTAGTACCAGCGGTCTACTGTGCACTATATTCATTCCTTGATTATATTTCGCGAGGGTGAAATTTTTACCAGCAGATGAACGATATGATCCTGGGAGTCGGGGAGATTTTGCCCTTGATGGTATTATTGGCAAGGCCACCTCGCTAGTTATGAATAATAGGGATCTACGATCAGAGAATGATGAAGGTCTACCTATCAATATTATTTGAACATTGTTATTTTCCAAAGTTGGCATACATACACACATATCCGCTTATGTTAATGCCTTAATACTACTTTTTCCTTATGTCAAAATTGATTAGTACACATTACTTTAGATGAATTGAACCCAATCTTATCGATACTTATTATTAGTCATTAATGATCATCTTACAGTATCCATGCCCCTTTCGAGAAGGAACTGTTCTCCGATAATATTTCTACTTGAAAAATGCGGACCCTTCCTTTGTATTTTGGACAAAATTAGATACAAACAGACCATAAGATCCAGGAAACTTACATGCAAAGTTGGGAAAAGATCACAGATATACAAGCCATTCATATTCAAATTGACTGGGAATTATTTTTCTTTCAAATAACAGGGATTCCAAAACAGCAGGGTTACACCCTATGCTACACTAATGTTAAGTTATTAAGCTTGGGAGTTAAAATCATTCCAATTATGCGTGCTTTCAATATAGTATGCTCCATTATAAATGGGTTCCAAAATATCTAAAAATACAATTACGGTTTATAAGAGATATGATTGAATATAATGACTTGCCAAAATATACAGCTTGAAATATTAGATTATAAAGTAATAAAATAATAATAGTGATAAAGTTGTCAGTAGAAGATTCAAAGGGGGCAAGTAATAATTCAAAAATACAAAGGGAGACGAAACCATGACCAAATGTAAAAAGAGACCACACAAACAGGTATCAACACAACAAGAAGTGAAAAACCGAAAAACAGAGTAACATGGACTCTACCAAAAACCAGGGGTCAGTTCAGATCAAATTTTAATCTGATGTAAATAAAAGGCATGATCAGGAATAACAAAAACTTTTATGTAAAGGGCTAATAACCTGGAAGCCAAGTAGAGAGTAATTAAATATTACTAAACTCAACTTAGTTTCTTTTGTAGCGATAATAAATTGTCTTCTTGACATCTCAAACATATGGATCATCAACTACTTCTACAGTATTAAGTCTACAGAAATAATCCCTATCTCATGGTGTGAGATATAATGGTCTTCAAAGACAAGTGGATCACATATTTTACAGGCTAAAATTCTGTGTATGTAATGTTATCTTGCTACGGTGAAATACAAGATGCTTATACATAAATTATCTTCAAACATAAATTGATATTCATTTATATGTAAATATTAAAGTCAATACTTATACAGATTTAGTGTCGTTGTTATCATTTCGAATGCTGCTAACGCAGTACAGTGCTAAGCACTATCCTTTGAGAGTGATTAAATTTGTGCAAATATATCGGTTCTTTTTTCCTTTATAGGACTCTAGGTTTGTATAATATGTTCCCTGTTCTGTTTTGTCAACATCTCCAGTGTACATCTGCTGTTTTATTGTCCTCCCTCTGCCCTATGCACATTAACTATGTTAGAATATGTATGTTGCTGTCCAAATTGAAGCATTGTATATGCTGCCCTCTCTTCAGCATCATTTGTTGTTGACCGGTCGAAATGGAGATCCGTGTAAAACGAACGGTCTTGGTTCTGATAGAGATGCTACTTAAAAAATTATAAAAAGAAATATAAAATAATACAGATACATCCACTATGTAGTCAATAATAAATGAATACTGTCTTACCAAAGGGCATGTGATACTCTTAACATATTCACAAGGTCAACCAAGAAAACTGAATACAAAGGTGTTCAAAGAGTGTCACAATCGAATTTAATACTGCATTCAATATGTAATCGAGAATCAATTACTCTCTTACCATATGGTATATGACACTTTCAACTTATTTACAAGGTGGAAAATATAATGTACAAATTAATAATTATTTTCTATAATTATGTACTATATAATTGCTTGTGTGATGAGTATTGATAAATAACTTGGAAACATTTCAACAAATTTACTTTTATGTATATATAGTCATACCGTTTCCGTATCCCTTTCTAGTCTCCGTCTCTTGATAACTATAATAACAATCACCACTACCAGAACTGCTGTCCCTCCTCCTACTACCCCTCCCACAAGTCCTGAATTCAGCGTATCTGGTATTGACGTGACTGGTGCTGAAAAAATATTTCTTCATGAAACATTCAAATTCTCGACATAAAAAAGAATATTTGCCCAATGTGTGTCAATAGATTTGTTTTGATAAATCATTTATAAGAACAATTATCGCTAACAACTTTCAAAGTAGAGTGCCCCTCTCCCTCCTCCGAGGCGCTTTTCATTCTCATTTTTTCTTTGTCGGGAAGTAAAAACATGCATCAGATTGATTTCGAGTAATTATTGAGTATTTATATTTATGATTTGTTGATGGTGTAAAAGATTAAAACATTGGATTTCTTGGACTTTTAAATCAATTAAATCATTAATCCGATGAATCAAGAAGAAGTTAGGAAGATTTTCGACAAAATCAAGAGATTCATGCCAATGCGTGTGACCTGGATGGACAGAATATTTCTTTTAAATTCATCAAAGGGGAAAACAGGAAACAAGGAAAGCCAAACAGAATGTACACAAGACAAAAACAGGCGCAAACACCTACAACACGTAGACATTGGAATTAACTAAAATAAGGTACTCATAAATTTATTGTACTCAAATACGACAGCATATTTCTTTTAATATCCCTTAGAGAACACGGGTAAAATTCTTAGATTAAGATCAAATATATTGATCAAAGAGTCAGTTATAATTTCTGGACACAAGGACAAACCCAACAGGAATCAAAGCAAATTTCAGAAGTTATGTCATATTTTTACTCTCACTTTGACTGGTAGATATAATACTGGACAGACGAAAGGGCGAGCTTTCGCTACAGCGAGATACAAATAGACAAAAATATAAAGCAGGTCAGGCTAAATCAATAAGCAAAATTTTCGTGGCAACAGATCCATCCCCTTCTTTCAAAGTTTGATTTAGTTGTGTATTATAGTATGGTAAAGTGCATATAGTTTAACTTTACTCTGAAAAAGCAAACAAATGTGTATATAAGCTCATCTTTCTGGCATATTACTCTAAATTACCTTTTAATGTCCTCTCTTCTAAAGTCTTGTAACCTGTACTATTTCCCTTTTTATTCAGCGAATACAAGAGGAAGTCATACTTCGTATTAAGTTTAAGACTTTTGATTTCATATGTGATATTTCTGTTCGTTGTTGTGTCGACCAGTTCTTCCCTTGTGTAGACGTCGGCTGTTTCCTCTTTGTACAATATCACAAATGTCTGGGGATGTCCACCATCAGATCCTTTGTTCCATGTTAGGACAACACTGTTCACTCTCCTTGTCATTAACTGGAAGTCTGACGGGGTGTCTGGCGGACCTTAAAAACGGAGAAAGTAGAAGTTACTGGAAGACCTATTATAAATACTAAAATATCTCTCTCTCTCTCTCTCTCTCTCTCTCTCTCTCTCTCTCTCTCTCTCTCTCTCTCTTGTTGAAATGAAAAGCCAAGGGTTATTTGAAACTCAGTCACATATGATGGTATTTGGTATAACAAATAATTAATCTTTAAACTAAAGATGAATCCGGAGCAGGAGGAAACTATTAGGTACCATGGAGTAGTTAGTGTCCCTTGTCTGTAAGAAGCAATCGTCCTAGAGGTCTGATTAGCACGTCATGTTTTCACGCTGACATTATGTAGTGAACTAGTTTTCCAATTTCTCATCATCGTGATAAATATTGAAATATTTGCCATGGGTAATGTCGATTGAAGTCAGTCTCGCATTAACAAAAATAGTAGCATACCTG
>JACSZP010012460.1:0-10944 GCA_016161895.1 Pinna nobilis | reverse complement strand
GCTAACCACTCGGCCACGGAGGCTCCAAAAGGATAGGGAAAGACAAATGTCAGCTAAGGTTTGAACCTCTAACCCCACAACCTGAAGGCATGTACTATACTGCTGAGCCATGATGACTCCCCACTACTTTCACTGTGCTCCTGTCATTAATTTTTGACTATTTTTTTAAACACATTTGTAACACTAAATATGGAGCTATGCCTGTGTTCCTCTTATACATTGTATATATCACTCCAGTATTTGTAGCACTACCATACATGTTGTTGTTGTACTGCTATTTAATGTCTAACTCAAGAATCTTTCACTTATATGAAGACAGTATTCTGATGCAGGGCAACAATGGTCTATTCTTGGCACTTACAGCCATTGAGAAATTAGGGTTCTATAATGGGACCTACCGTTAACTTACTATCTCATCCAAAAGACAGGGAAAGCCAGGGATTCTAACCCACAACGGCATGATCAGGAGCCGAACACGCTAACCACTGAGCCTATACCATTGGCCCACCATACATGTACAGCTACCACACCTACCATCCCCCTCCCCTAACCTTACCATACCAGAGTTACAAAGTTCAGAACTAGGCCAAATGTAATTCCACAATCAGGAGTTCATGTTTTTTGCATTCAGAAGTCTTTATTGATTAAATCAGCCAATCAAGGAATGTGCACTGCTCTAACGAACAGGGACATAATTTATTGATATTTTACAAAATGTGGCCAAACACCGGTCACTTTCAATATTTGATGCTGTTTTTCATTTCCTTGATGTTAAACGAAAATGCAATCAATACTGCTTGCCTAATCTGTGCGGTCATACAGAAAAGAGAAAAATAGATGGACATCAGCAAGAACGCTGTACATTTCCATTTCTCCTCAAATCTTGACCGCATAGTCCATTAGAGACGTCATTAATGATTCCTGCTGTTGGCGGAAGACTGCTGCTGTGATTTTTCTCTCAGTCTTCTAATGACTTGTGTGCATTTTAATACCTATGTTCACAATTCTTATAGACAACAAAAATTGTGCAGGGAAAAGTAAAATGACTTGAGGGATGAAAAAAAAAAGGATGTCACAACTGTAGATTGACCTTGAACTTCCTCAACCCAAATTCAGTATTCAGTACCTAATATGAATCCAGGATATAGATCACAGTTAGAAAGAAAAAAGTCCCTTTTGTCAAAAACCAAATTGTCCAGAAGCAGTCATTGTGTGTACGGTGGACTCTTCCTTACAACAATTATATATGTCTAGTAGATTTGGGTCATTCCCTAGAAATCTGAAGTGCTGCGTAAACCAAAACCTACCTGACTCATATGCAAATGCATGTAAATAAATCTATATCTAAGTCCAATCTGATTAAAACTAAATCCTCAGTGAACTCCTTTTCAGTACCATGTTGCATGTAGTTCTGATGGAACCCCATTAAGAGGTATAAACCATAAGCTCAATCAGCACTTCTCCTGTCTATTATGTGTTTTCACTGACAATTTGTACCTTTGATTTTCAAAAGTCAAAATTAGAATCTTTCAATTTCTGAGAGTTGAAATTTGAACCCTTAATTTTCAAAAGACGAAATTTAATTGTTTATAGACAAAGATCATAGTATTTGCCGTCTCCATCAGGTCTTATTCAATCTACATGCAACATGATATAAAAAGGAGCATATAAGATCAAATTTTAATAAGATTTATTAAAGTCTAATCTTAGTATATCAATAAATATACAGTAAAACCTGCTTTAGTGACCACCTGTATATAAAGACCACTTGGTCACAAAGATTGTTTTTTGCTGTCCCCAATAGTACAATTGGTGTGCAAATCAACCTCTGTATAAAGGTCACCTCCCTATAAAGACCAGTTGTACTTGTGTCTCTAAGGAGGTCATTATATACAAGTTTCACTGTATATATAATGCCAAGTAACAATGGATATCAGGAACATTCTTTTCCAGCTGATCAAGTGCATGTACTTCTACCGAAAGGAAATGTTGATTTTTAGTAAGTTTTTTTTTAAGATCATGATTTCAATAAAAAAAGAATTTATTTTTCATATTTGTTAGAAACAATCATTTGGTTGATCTCTTAAGAACATTTTTCGAGTCCAAAATAATATGCAATTTTTAACTCCCTCTCCTCCCCCTAAAAAAAGATAGCAGTAGAATACATTTTCTTGATTGTCCGAGAAAATTTGGCTATATAAGCATTGACATTTCAGAATCCGTAACATTGCCTGACGCAGTATAGCCAACATACAATGTATATGAATACTACAAAGCTATTACAGCTATTGACTGTTACACGCATCCTCAAATGTTGACAAGCTAAGCGAGTCTCAATATCCATTATTACAGAGCTCTGAAAAAGAAATGTCAAACATGACGAAACATAATAATGATCTAACGGCAGATGAATTACTCTAATTGAAATGTAGGGAAATAACTGTCAGCCAATCAAGTTGCAAAATCTCTGCGATCATTAGCCAATCAAATCATTGCAGATGCATTCTGGGTAATTTTCACAAACATGGTAAATAAGGCTACATGCTATGTACATTTGATAAATTTAGATGGCATGATTGTGCAGTGTAATTGATGGTAGATTTATTACTACTTAATGATGTATCAAATTGGATCTCGACATAGAATGTGTCAGAGAGAGATTAAAGCAGCTTTATGTTAAGTTTGCTCCAAGTCTGATTGTGTTCCTGTCATGCTATCAAATTTTATAGCAGAATCATCAATAATGTTTGTTCATGTTCCGTCTTGCTTTCATTATGCCTTCTGATAATCCCAACAGCCAGCTAGATATCCAATTCCGATTCGTTTTCTGCCAACAAATCGTCTTATTTTTAGAGCTTTCAGAAATAAACATTCTCATTTTTTTTATATCCATGGATTTAGGGTTTGGGTTTCAATGAGCCAGATTTGACATTTATTTTGTGCCAAAATTATCTATTTCTCTTAAGCTTCTATCAGAAACAGATGGTTATCTCAAACATTCTGCTGATCAAAATCAAGTTCACATGATGTGGAGGTGCTTCAAACATCAGACACAAAACTGTATAGTGCCACTTTCTCTAGTTTTGAAACCCAAATATCTTACTGGTATATTCCAAGACCAGTTTGTAATGGTCTGTAGTGTTGAAACGGTAGGCAAGATACGGTACACGAGAGCAGTTAAGCCAACTTGTAAAACTCCTCAGGACTTCTCAAAAATCAGTATTTTATCCTTCAAGGTCAAATGGTCAAACACGAAGAAAAAATCAAAACCAACACAGAATCTGGTCTGAAGCAAGCACTTTAATGACGATCTTAGATTAAAAAATATATATGTACAATACCATCCCAACAGAACACGGGTACTGTAATCTCTGTAAAACATGATGGCTGTACAACAGAGTAAGTGACCCATGTGTACCTAGTCCCCGCATTCAAAGCTAATAGTAAAATTACATGTACATCATGACCTGATTTTTGTCCTTTTATTTTGTCCCCATATCATTCAAATCACAAAATAATTGAACATCCTGTCAAAACTTTCAGTCTCAAAAAATCATACCTTCACAAATTATTTGATCACAACACACATCAAATTTGCTAAGTTCAGATCTCTAACATCTGTGTATAGCTGCACAATTTGACTTGGAATCAAATTTATGTACAGATCGTTACAAATAAAGCCCTGAATGTAGGCTAAATATAGATTCTCTCCAATAGGACAGAAACACAATAGATGGGGCAATATTCCAGTATGTAATGAAAATGTATAGAAGACGGGTATCACAACAAATTTGGTCGATATGAAACAATATGGACCCAGGAAAATTCATCAGGGGGCTGTATATTTTCATACAGATTTCTTTCTGTATCTTGGATCCTGTCAAAAATTTTCTATTCAGTTCTAAGATCAAATGTTCCAAGCCATAGAATATAGCAACACGAAGGAGGTAAACTGGCTTGAAATCATCATCCACAGTGTGATGTTTAATATGTGCAAAATTTCAAGATGCAACAAACGCTGAAGAAAATCATTTGCACTTGAAATTTTTGGCTAAACTAAACATTGCTAAGCCAAGAGTTACTTGGCTCTTAAACAAGATCAATTTAATTCTGCATGCAAAGTAAACTTGCCAAAGACTATCACTGTCAAAAAGTATTCATTTTAAAGAAAATAATTAATTACTAAGGTTTTAATCTGTGAAATACAAATTTAGAATAATCTTCTTTTTATTCTGGTCACGTCTGTTGGGTCAATATATACAAATAAATACTCAAACAGCCCTCTGTTTCAAATATCGACTCTGTCATATAATAAAACACATTGCTTAATAGTCTCAACAACTTGAGTCCTGTAAGTCTTACAGGTAACAGAAAAGTTGAAGACATACTATGCAATACTCTTTTAGCTTACAGCTTCAGATTCTGTTGTTGTCATGGAAACTCATTTAATTGTTTGACATCAAAATGGACAAGCCTTACACACATTTCTATACAAGCAATACAATCATACAACTTAACACATGGAGATAAATTACTTGTACAAATCAATATCAAAATTCAAATGGATGTACATGTACTTGCTACATATTGGACAATTCTAATTAAAAGAAGTCCTACATTCAGTTAACAAAAAAACCTAATGTGATTATCTCCCCTTTGATGAGATTACAGCTATGTAGGTATGAACATACAAAAATGTTATGGAAAGGTCAAATTTGTAGGCTTTGACCCGGAAGTCCTGAAGTTTAGGTTTACATTCATCTAAGCACTTTGTGCTTTAACCACATGACAGACAGGAATTATATTATATAAAAAATGAAAAACACAAGAAGCCAAGTATAACATTAGAAAAAAATGGCTATGTAAAGTAAGTGTATAAGTACTAATGAAGTGATCACTATTTTAGTACTCTTGTAAGAGTACTTAATACAAACAAAATTAATTAAACTACAAGGAGACTTTAGGCATATGTACCTTTTCTTCTATACATTTACAAAGTATACAATTTACATTTGCAGATCTAAAGAGGGGGGATAAATACAACCATAAATGTACATTCCATATATTTGGCATATGTCACATACATTGTACACCTTGGAATGTTAAACTGATTTTGAAACCATGATAAACACCTCAAACAAAAAACTTCTTCAAATCTCTTGCTAAATCGATAACATGTCAAGAAAGAATTTAATAATTCATGTGGTGTGGATCTAACAGAAAACAGCCTAGGTTTTTTTTACTGGGCTACCTTCCGGTGAATCCTACCTTGTATCATCTTAAACAAACGCCATGCATGGATCCAGGATGTGTTTTTTTTTTTTCAGAGATGCTGACCCTGTGGCAAGAAAAACTAAGGTAGTAACTAATTTTTTTGTCATAAATCTTAGTGTATGTACTTGGCAAATTAAAGGGGGGAGGGGGGGGGCTTGTTCCAGACACCCCTCCACTCTAGATCAGCACATGTGCATCATTATCTCTGGAGCAACAACTCTACTTTATTCTAAAACACACATAAAAATCTACATTCTTCCAAAGCTAAACTCTACCAGAACAAAGCAACACAATATAACCTACTAACACACATGGGCAGAATCATTAAATTTTCATGCTTTTGATTTTATCAGTTTTATAGTGCATTAGATGGTGATGATGGAGCTAATGTTCTCTTCACAATCGACAGAGATTGAGATATCGTAAAATTCACAAACTTGGCGCCATTTAATGTCATATTCTGGTACAAAAAAGAGATCACTACATCATGGCGACACGTTACAAGTTAGTAAGTAAGTTAGAACTTGTAAGAAACAATCATTTGACATTTAACAATGATGTCAAAATATGAAAAGGAAATATATTTTTTTAAATTTTCAAAATCCCTATAGAACATTGTACATGTATATATANNCCAAGTGACTGGCTAAAATTGGTCTGATTAAAGGAGGTCTCCAAAGTGAGGTTTAAATAGGCTTAACCATTCAACTGCAAGTATCAGAATGGTACAGTCTTTTTTATTGTCTTTGCAATATTCTTTTTGGCCTGTGGTATGGAAAGGGTTAAAGAGTAATAGACTTTAATGGACCACTATATGAGAGACCACCGCTCTTGTGAGACCACTATTAAGAAAGCATCTTTTTAAGAATTCATATAAATAAAACCTGTCATGAGAGACCACTTGTCAGGAAAGACCACATTTGCATGATAGATGGGGCAGTCTCTCAAGACAGGTTCCACTGTATAAAAAAGTCTTTTTCTAGAGACTGTCTCTACAGCCATCAAGAGGTGGTCGACCAGAAAACAACTTACACGGTTTCAAAACAACCAAGAAACTTGTTCTAAGAATAATTCACAAGATGGTAATTTAAGACTAATTGCTTGCAATGGCTACGAAGAAAACATGGCATCCATTTACGAGATGTTATCGTTTTTTCTTCTTTTTATGTGATATTGATTGTTACACATCTACATGTGATGATCAATCTAATATTGACTGTAAATGGGGATATATAATTACACATCAAATCTCTCCTAGCCTTTATTACGATCTTCAAAGAGCGGCACTATCATCAAAACAAATTGTACAAATTTTCACTCTCCATTTCAGACGAAAAAAATGGTATTGAACCCACCTAATCATCTTTTTGTAATGTTTGTTTTTCATTAATCTACATACTTGGTCATTGACCTTGGGTATGAATTATCCCTGGGTCTATATGTCTCCATAGATTGGCTGCCAGTCCAGAAATCCACTGACAGATCATCAATTTTTAAAACCAACTCACTATGCTTGAAGGATCAATGATATCGTGAATATCTGTAATTAATGGAAAACCGGTGGAGAATGTCCACATAAGATGACAGTCATTAACTAGCCACTTCCTTTTCTATGCGCTGCATGTCTTTCATCACCGTTTACCAACACAATAGACCTACAGACGACAACTACACTATTGCGCCAATACTTATGGCCACCTACTGTATAATTAAAAAGGGTACATTCAAATGACTGGAGATTCTGATATAAAAATGAGCACTTTTTAGATAAAAAGACAAGCAAGTTGCACCCTGTAATACGAATACTGAAATTCTGCAGAAATCACTTTGGACAGAGTTTGTTTAAAAAAGATTTGCAAAGATGTGATTTGCAAATAAGAGTGAGGGAAAAATTGCCAAAAACTCATGGGCATTGGTACCAGAAATACATACATGTAGTTAAAAGACAATTATACTTAGAAAACAGAGTAAAAAGTTAAACTTATCACAATGTATATCAAAATAAATTAAAACTCTAGCTTCATGTACCTAAAGTCAACCACAGCACATAAAATCATTTTGTTTTACAGTATTTGATTCTAAAGACGAAGACGGGCTTAGTTTGAAAAGTGATAAATTTGATTTTGTTGACCAAATCCAACCTATGTTTAGGAGTAACAAATTTGATCTTGTTGACCGTGTCCTGCCTATTTTTTAAAGGAGTAACAAATTTGATCCTATTGACCAAGTCACGCCTATTTTTAGGAGTAGCACATTTCATTCTTCTGACCATTTCACATCTAGTTAGGACTAATAATTTGACTCTACTGATCCAGTCTGGCTAATATTTAAGACTAATAATTTTGATTCTTCATACTGACAATGTCAGGCTTATTTTAAGAATACATGAAATACATTTGATTCAGCAAACAAGCCATGCCTCTTAACATTTTGACATAGTTAAGCATATTCTTAGGAATAACAAATTTGACTATACTGACAATGCCAGGTCTAGTTTTAGGATTAACAAACTTGATTCTTCTGGCCAGGCTAAGCCTAGCTCTAAAGTACACAGGAGCCTCGTTATTCCAGACACTTGTGTTCCTAAGCAAGTTGTCCTGAATTTTTTGTTTGTTTTTTTTATGCTTTACACGATAATTGACAATCTTTCAGTCATACGGTGGCGACCATATTTAATTGGTGGAGGAGAGAACCTGATTACAACTGTACCGGAAGAGAGACCACCGGCCATCCACAAATAAACTGGCAAACTTTCTCACATTATCAGTTTAGGCTCCAGCAAGATTCGAACCCACACTATAAAGAGGTGAGAATCTGAGTGGTTTAAAGCGCAATGCTTTAACCAATTGGCCATGGAAGCCCCAAATTGTCCTGGTAACTGACACTTTTGGAGAACTAACCTGTAGCTCTAATTATAGCCAAGTTCATTTGAAAATTCCGTCCAAATGTTTTTCGGAAGGTAATTTAAAGCATCTGGATTATTGGTGTCCTGATTAATGAGGCTGCACTGTTATCCTTATTACGCCTATCATTTCTACAGAGTATTTTCTATTTTGGCATTTTTAGAAATTGGTGGGGGTTTTAATAACATGTATGTAAACCGATTTTTTAACAATTTTTGACATTTTCTATAGCTATTACATGATTATATAGTGTCATGTAAAATGTGTATAATGTATTCAGTAAACATTAAAGGCAATTATAACTAACCATAGACATTGATAAAAAAATAACAAAGGAAAAATTCTCAAAACTTTTATCCTTTTCCTTTAAATACCATGAACTAACAAACGATATAAAAATGTATAAAGCTATGGAATTAATACTGCGTAGTGAGCAAAAGTGTTTCTACAATGACTAATTCATCAACACGAGATCAAATGAAGAAAACTACATGTATGCTGCAATAGCAAATACTTTTGACACGAGGGTCATATTTTTAAGGCCATTGAGTGCTTTGACAGAAGAGTATACATGTATATATGCATGTTTATGCTAAATACGATGAAATCTTTTGATTAGCTAGAAAATTGGGGTCAAAGCTCAAGCTGCAGATCCTTTTCTGCAGATAAACAAGTGAAGAGAAGTTCAGAGATTGCAACGAGAAAATGCTCCGTGCCAATCATACTGGTATGTGCAAGTATATTCTGATTGGTTGGTTGGTTGCATTTTTATTAAACGTCCCATCCAAGAATCTTTCACTTATATGGAGACGTAACTAGTATCAGTGAATTGCGACAAATTTTGTCTATGCTCGACACTTATGGCCAATGAGCAGAAAGGGTTCACTAACATGTCAACACCTAATACAGAACGAGAAGGGGACCTCCATTTTTACAATCTCATTTGAAGGCAGGGAAAGCCAACCAGAACATGGCTTGGGCTTGAACCCTGGACCTCGCAATCAGAAGTCAAACAAGCTAACCACTAGGCCATAGCGGCCCTATCTAGCATCTTATCACCTTAAACTTGTATGAAATAAAAAGAATTGTAATAAGAGATTTCATTTTCTTTTGTCATATAAGCTATTTCATTTATCTTAAATCATCTTCAGTGTTTGGAAATTATTACTTATCTTTACCTAATATTTTGTATAATTGCCTACTAGTTTATTCACTGCACCCCTACCTTTTCCCTTTCTTTTGCTACTTTAGGTACATTGTATCCCTACTTTTTTTAAGTTAAGTTTTTTGGGGATCTAAATTTCTTTCAAGATAAGATTCCCTGAAATTTGCACAGAAATGTGAGATTCTTATGTTAAATTCCTGTAAGTACACAAAACACATACACAAGATGACAAGTATCAACTGTGTGTTTATACAGTACCATGCCAAAAGTAGTGAACTAATGCCATTTCCCCTATACCTTTCTATGCTAAATGAACTCTTTTTTTTCGTAACTGTCACAGATTAATGCTTTCATTCTTTCAAAATTTGATATACTTACAAAAAATTTCATTAAATTTCATCTGGTTGTTTGTTTACATTTCTCTGAGGTGATATCTGAGAAGTAACAAATTTTCTTTGCTACAAGAATTTTGTTGATAATGTATAATATAAATTAAGGATGAAATGATGCAACACTAATTAACACTTACAATTTTCATGAAAAGAAATTGATACATGTACATCGCAAGCCAGTCTAGATAGATGTCCACAGACTTTCATACAATGTGTAAAGATTTTCAAGATTTCATTGACTATATGGGTCCAGTCAATTTTCTAAAAAAATTTATTTAAGATTGAAACCAATGGGGAAAATGGCTTTAGTTGACTTACTTTTGGCAGGTTACTGTATAATATTGTACTGTAAAATGTGTATACTGTAAATACTACATAAACAGGAAACAATTACAGACATACATATGAAAAAAATACTGATATCAAAATACTGAATGTATCTAATATCCTCATAGCAATTACTTTTCATAAAAAATAAATGAAAAATTTAACAAAAATATGAATTTTAGCAAAATATGCTCTTTCTCTTGTATTTCATTTTGAGCCAATGAAATTAAGTTAATAATAAATAAAAATGTAAAAATATCCAATGCACACAAAAAATTAAACTAAAATGAAATTCTGGTGTTAAATAAAGATCAAATTTTTACAAAATACTGATCAAATTTATATCAAATATGTAAAATAATAGTTACGTAGATATCATTCAGAAAGTTCATAGATTCTTCAAGGACATGACAACTGAGAAATTCACTGAATATTTATATATGAACTTTATCAATAACTTATCCTTTTTCAAAAACTAAAACATAAAAGGGAGTGTGACTAAAAAAACAAGGCAAAACACAGGCACAACATCCATCAATATTCAAATTTTCTTTTGTTTTAAAAAGAATCTTAATTTTACAAAAATTCAAAACCGTATCACAAGTCTATTAATTTCTTTTAAAAAACATCCAAAAAATTAGCAAAAAATCAAACCAGTAAAATTAGGTAAAAATTAGGAACAATTACAAAACACAAGTTATTCGTAAAATCTGATGAAAAAAAAATGGCCGACAAGTTCATAGACGAGTCAAAATGCGGAATGACAATGATAATCTTATAATCTCATTTTTTGGATGTAGGATCTATTTCATTTTTTTGTGTGTGGATGCCTTGTTTTTACATCACATGGAGTTATCATAAGTGAACTAGATAATGTCTACAC
>JACSZP010012459.1:0-10859 GCA_016161895.1 Pinna nobilis | reverse complement strand
GCCTGGTCGCTGACTGTATTCTTTATCTTGGCTGCAATCTCTCTCATCTCTGTGTTGTTGTCGCCAGTTAGTTCGGTGATGATTCCCTCTAGTAGATGCTGGTAGGCCTCTGCATCCCCACACGCCATATCCCGTAAACCCATGCACATGGTCTTCCCTGAAATGGAAACTGATATCGCCCCATAATGATGCCCAAACTTTGTAGTGCCATCTGGCCCTACAGTTATCTTACCTTCTGCAGACTGTAGTTCCTCCTTCAGGTGGGAGATGGCTACACTCCGTGCTTCCAACAGCATATACTTGGCAAACGTTGTACCAGGAAGGCGTTGGGGCTGGGTACCAGTCATCTTCTCCAAAACAGTCCTGATGATCCTCTGCACGTTCTTTGCTCCAACCCTCATGCACATGAGGTCCATATACACTTCTCTGACGGTGTCGGTATAGCGTCCATCCTGGAAAGTTGAAATGTCGGTCTGTGATAGGAAAGCCTCCATCTGATCCTTGCACTCCATATACTGTTCCTGCCAATACTCTACCTCCTCAGTTAGTGAATCTATCTTCCTGGAATATAAATCTACAGATGGATTACTTTTAGCCACCCCCCTCATATATCTTACCTTCTCTTGCAATCTTTTCCTCTGAAGTTGTAACTCTGTAATGGAAGTGGTCATCTCATCCGTGTCCATTGAAACCGCTTGCTCCTCCAAATCATCTGTAATCAGTTAAAAAAATTTATTTAAATTTTTAAATTACACCTCACTTACCTGTAAATAAAAAAAGTTTGGAACAGTGATTGCAGTGTGCACACTGAGCAACACTGTGGTTGGCCGTCCCTGTCTTTCGGATAAAACAGTAAAAACAAAGGTCCCATGTCACAGTACTGTTAGTTGTCAGCATGTTAGAGAACACTTCCTGCTCTACGGCCATAAGTGCCGAGCATTGGCAAAATTTGTCACCCTTCACTGGCACACAGTGACATCTTCAAATAACCTAGTGAAAGATTCTTGGATGGGATGTGAAACATTGATACCATATGCTTCACCATCACTGGAGTCCATGACACAGCATAGATATATTACAATTATGTGCAAAGGGTACAAGAATATTCTGTTATTCATAATTAAAAAAAAAACTGATTCATGAAAATAAAACCCTGCAAAATATTCTGGCTTTTCAGTATCAGTTTTAGGAAGAGAGAGCAAATCAAAGTTGTTTATCATAAAATAAAAATTACCTTTCTGTTCTTTAGCTGCTGTTGCACTTTCCTTGTAGTGGTCCCTTGAACGTCTCGCAATCTTTAGCTGACGGGCCTTCTCATCTATACGAGTCCTTAACTTGGTAGTCTCAAGTTGGTGCTGTGATTCCATCTCGTCATGTTCCTGCTGTAAGTGCTGAAAACTCTGTGTCAATGCCTCATTATCACCCTTCAAAGATATAACAGAATCGGTTAAAGTTTCAACCACCCCCCTTATATTAGTAGGTATACTTACCTCTCCTACTTGAAGGTTAAGGGATCTTAACCTCTCAAGCAGACTCTTCTTCCACACACTTCTGCTGCATCTCAAATACCTCCTGGGAAAATATCTTAGCTCGTCCATGCTGTTTGTTCCTCTTCATGTTCCTCATCTTCTGGATGTCCCTATACAGTCGTGTGAAGGTGGCGTGTTTCTGCGTTTCGGTCATGCTGTCAATCTGAAAAACTGATGTTATGATTTCAAAAAATTTACCCTGACGGTGTCCGTCAAAGTAATTATCAAGATACCTGACAATCTCAATCAGCAAACCACGAGTCATCAAAACTCTAGGAAGTCCCCGCACTGCTGTTGTCGTGATGAGATCCACTTCTGTCAAACCTGCTGTCCTGCACTCTGGTAAATACTCCAATTCCTCCTTCTTCTTTGCATCTGGGTATAGAAGATGACAGTCCTGCAAATAAAAAGTAGACTCAGCCTTCTCGAGGCTGTCAATTAGAAAGTTATAGACGGGGAGGACAGCCTCCCCATCCACAATACCTACCAACCTCTGGATCTCTGGCAGCATCTCCACAACACCAGAAAACATCGCCGTCGCGTGAAGTCTAAAATACTCTGGATTCCAGCTGAAATTTAAAGATATATAAATATTTATGATTTGAATTTGCTCTGCATCAATGAAGAGACAATACTGCGGTTGTTGTGTAATGTAATATTCAATATCTTACTCATCATATTACTCAAAGTCAATTATATAGGAATATCACCAACTGACTTTTAAGGGCTTCAAGTTTTGGCCTATGCTGGACTCTTTTGTGCTGTTGATTAGAGTGCAATCTAAATAATTTCACCACATACCATATGAATTGGTACCTCATGCTTGTTATGGTCTCATTCAAAGGACAGATAAAGCCAGCATCCTTGGCTTGGTTGTTGTTGTTGTATTGTTGATTATGTCCCATTTAAGAACATTTCACTCATATGGAGATGTAACTATGTGTCTCATGTGAAGGGCAACAATTTTGCTGATGCTCGGCACTTATGGCCATAAAGTAGGGAGGATTCTTTATCATGCCAAAACCTACTGACACAGGACCTTGGTTTTTTACTGTCTCATCCGAAGGACAGGGACGACCAACCGTAGTTTGGGGCTGCGCGGATTCGAACCCCAGACCTTTCAATTTGAAGTCGAACACGCGAACCACTCAGTTAAGACGGACCCTCCCTGGCTTGGCCTTAAATCTTTGACCTCTTAGTCTTAACAATAACTTGACTGAGCCACAAAAAATAAATATGTTGAGAGAGAAAAGAAAATTAATTCTTCTAAATCCTTTCCTAATTAATGAAATACTATGCATTCAAAGTAAGCTTAAGGTTTAAAAGCCTTAATGTACAAAATTTGTATTGTATTGTTGTTTAACGTCTCACTCAAGAATATTTCACTCATATGGAGACGTCCCCGTGTGCCGGTGAAGGGCGACAAATTTTGCCTGTGCTCGGCACTTCTGGCCGTAGAGCAGGGAGGGTTCTTTAACGTGCCAACACCTACTGTGACACGGAACCTCGGTTTTGTCTCATCCGAAAGACAGGGACGGCAAACCAGGGAGTGGTGCTGCGGGAATCGAACCCCGGACCCTTCGATTCGAAGTCGAACAGGCTAACCACTCGGCCACGGAGGCCCCACAAAATTTGTAAGCAAGAATTTTGAACTATGATTTTTTTATAATGATAAATAGTATATTAGTTTTTCAAATTTTGATTAATGCTTCATCAATTTCGAGTAGGACCTGCTATTATTTTTTGTATCATTTATCTAGATTTTAATAATTCTCCTATCTACGAAAAAAAAAATGCTCATTTTCTTTTTGAAGGACCCCCCCCCCTCCTCCCCACAAAAAAAAATTGGACATAGTGGCCCCATGGGCCTTGCCGGTCTTGAATTCACCCCCTCCCATGTATGTGGCCATAAAAAGTTGTGGGAATAGACAG
This sequence comes from Pinna nobilis, assembly GCA_016161895.1. Lineage (NCBI taxonomy): Eukaryota > Metazoa > Mollusca > Bivalvia > Pterioida > Pinnidae > Pinna > Pinna nobilis. The sequence goes on along the minus strand of JACSZP010012459.1, from coordinate 7,398 downwards.
AAAAAGAGAATGGTTGGACAGATTTCACTTATCCTAATGAAATCTCTCATTCCCTTAACTAGATAGACCCAGATATCAGAGATAAAAATGACAAAAAAAAAGATAAACAACAAAGTAAACGACGAAATAAAAAACAACATGAAAAAAAAAACACTGATAAAAAAGATAAGAGAATTTAGTCAAAACTTTGCTTTTTTTCTTAAAATTTTCAATGTTTTGAACATTTCTAAACAAATTCTGAAATATTTCATCAATTATGTAATGAAATCAATAGCTGTTTGATATTTTTATTCAATTTTTATTGAAGAAATAATTCAACAAATCTTCAGGGATTTTCGCGTGCGAAACTCCGCCTTTCAATAACGGTACTTAAGGAAAGTCTAGAGAGGCTACGAAATATGGTATTAGTGAAGAGTGGATAAATCCCGAGAATGAAAATATTTTTAATTTTAGCAGAATTCTTTATTTATATTGCTTATCAAAACATCTTACCGTAAGTGATTGGTTTCCTACATAAACTTCCATCACTGAGTGGCTCCTCTCCAGTCAACATCTGTAGGTAAGCGTCAGTAAAGGCCATCGTGCACTTGGAGCGAGGAAAAAAGCGTCTGTATCCAAGGAGGACGATAAACATCCGGGGATTTCAGAGCATCAATGTTCGATAACTCCTCCCATCAGAGAGGTGCGCGAAAACGGGATGGGGTGACCCCAACATCCAATCAATTCCGCGCGCTAGTATTGTTTATCACGAGACACCATGGTAAGGGTAATGTAGTAAGGGGTTGGGGCTTCCTATATCTGAATGTGCGCGACCAAAAGCTGACTGGGATCCATGTTTATTTTTAGTGATTTGTAAAGAAAAATTTTTTACACTCGGAATTTGGCAGTGTATTTGCCGCGCACATCCGGATTTCGAAAGATGAAGAATTTTCCTAAATTTTGATACCAAGATGATATTTTTCCATCCACGGATAGCGTGCGGATTTAAGTTTGAAAACGGCATTTTTTTTGACACAGAGATTTTAATGGCGACCATTTTACAACATCGACTCCACTTCGACCGGTAATTAAAATAAGTAATCATGCTCTAACTTTACTGAAAGTGATTTAATCGTAAAATTCAATGCTGATTTAACCCAAGGATTAATTTTATTTTGTAAATTAAGGAATATTTATGCTATATCAAGCCTCTTGAAAACAGCGTAAATTGCGAATTTTCACTGAGAGCAGAAAATTGTGACGTCGTCACCGACCAGTGAGCGTCATCCCTATATTAAGTCGACATTCATCTGGAACAAACATAGTTTGCATATATGAGCGCGTTGACGGACTACGTCATTACCACATGTCTGATGACGTATGGAATGCGCACTTGAACGTCGGCGCATGTGACATTTTTTGGAATATCACCCTGGCTTCTTTACTTTTATAGAAGGAACATTCAAAATTGTGGCATGGCTCTCAACCAATCAAATTGTAGGATTCTAACAGAAGGTATAATAGTCCAATATATCTTCTCTACTGCTATAAACGTCTCGATAGAAATCGTTCACTTCTTTTCATTTTAATTATTGATAAGTTATTCACAATTTTTTTCCAAAGCATAAGAGTAATTGGATAGCTTCTCCCCTATCCAACCCATCTACAATATACTTCTAGTTATAAGAATACTTCTATGCATTTCATAATGTCTATATGTTTCAAAATCTGTTTTCAAATTGTTTAACATAGCCCCATTTAACGTGTTTCTGTTTTACTCATACAACTTTTATTTTAAAACCAACTTGCTTACATATTTATTAATTTATTTATTCTATTCTTTTTTTTTTTTTTTGTTTGCCTCCTTCCTCCCCTTCACCCACTTTTCTTCATTCACAATTAAGATACATATGGTACCGTTAACTAGATCATATCATTCCTTGAAATAAATGAAGAAAGGTAGTTAAAGGGGAAACGACAATTTTATAGAGAGACAAAAATAGTTACTGATAGAGGGGAGGAAAAAAAGAAAGGAATACGATGTATGACAATGTTGAGAATTTGAATTTGATTATGTTGATTTAACTGAACAGAATTTGATTGTTATGTTATTAATCCTACTTTTTATCAAATATGTCTACCTCATTATTTGTTCACAAACAACTTCTTCGACTTATGTGAAATCACGTATCTTTTATTTCAAAACATTAAAACTGAGAAAAGATATATCCATGTTTGCTCTATTTATGTACTGTGGTATGGTAATTAAAAAGCATTTAAAGGTTCATGCTTATTTATCATTTTCAACCAGTATTTCGTTTTGCTGACCAGAAATAATGCAATTATTTTTAAGATTAAAATACAATTTTCAATTTTTCATTTATGAAAGAATGTTAGTAACAAGGTGACATTCATAAAATAAGTGCACAATTGACTCTTCGGCTTAATGGTAGAAAGTAATAATGAACTCTCTTCTGTGCCAATTATTCTATTCAAAATCAGATATTGTAGCCACTGAAGATATTTACCATAAATAGTTGCAAACATATGTTTATTACTCTTTTCTAATTGTGTAAGGTCAAATCCATTTCCCATTTTGTTTACATTTTGAAATAAAGTCACTACCAGTAACATAAGTATCGTTAATTCATTTCAAGTTCATATTGTTCCAAAGAAGAGGATTTATAGAAGACATGATGTTTGGAGGTGTTTTGAGATAGTATCTTTCATTTTTTAGACAGTATTGCATATCTGTGGGCTGTAAAGCATATATTGGTATTATAAATATTGTCCAAATCTCCAAGAGATATAAGAGAGCCTGTATTATTGATCAGGTCTGTGATAAGAAAGTATACCCTTTTCGAAAAAAAAAGTTTGATCTGGAATGGTTTTATGTTAATACAAATATTTGAATTAAATAAAAGTGGAATGTTTAAAATGTTTTGAAATCATGCATTGCCATAAATGTTTCTTCCCAAAATAAGGTTTTGTTTTCTTAGGCTATCAGTCTCACTACTGACAATTCTGATCCCATCTGAACTGGTGATCTCAACATTGTAAAGAATAAAGAACTAAGAGATCGTTTACATACGGGCCCAAAATATACGGAACCAGTCTTGTTCACATGGCACGAACATTTTGAAATTATCATGGATGCTTGTGAGGAGTAAGCCATACATTAGCCTAAGAAAGAGGAATTCAAACTTGGCACTGTTTCTGATTAAGTCGATCAAATGAGTTCTTAAGCGAAAATCAATATCAATAAATCAATTTTGTGACCCAGACGTTATGAGAGAACTCCCCCTTCTCCAGGAAAATTTTATTGTTGTCCCTGCAGACAAAGCATCTAACAACTTTACATTTGTTTGCAAAAGATATTACTTCAGCATTCTGATAGAGGAAATTCTCTCCATTCAATTCCTAAAAAGCCTTCATACATCCTCAGAGATTTGTCCGTCTATAAAATACATGACAACCTTAGATTAGTATATACTTCGTTTGGAATAAAGACAAGTGAAACAGACATATTTACAAAACTTCCGGGGGCAGATGTATCCTGTTGAGTTTGCGATCAATGAGACTACAGATAGCAGCACGTCCGCTTCTTATTCAGACCTACTTTTATTGATTGGTATGGACGGTAAACTGAAAACCACCCTTTATGATAAGAGTGACGATTTTAATTTCAATATTAATAACTTCCCGTTCCTGAGTAACCATGTCCCATCCTCTCCTGCTTATTGCATCTTTATTTCACAACTTGAACGTTATGCCAGAGCACATCCTTTTTATGAATATTTTATCCGGAGAGCAAGACGAGTCGCCAATAAACTACTCACACAGGGATATGTGGAACCAGGATAGATAGATACAAAATACTTTTTCATTTGCACTACTTGGGACACAATTTCATATATCATCTCTGATTCAACAAAATATGCAAGATCAGTCCAAACATCTTTTTTATCTTCTTGGTTAGTTGTAATTTTTTTTAGAAATTAGTTTCGTTTATTATACTTATATAAAGATTCTCCAATACATGTACCTGCTTAGTGTGACAAATTTGGCCTATACTCAGCACTTATGACAACTGAGGGTTTTTTAACATTCCAACACCTACTGTGAAACAGTCTATTGTTTTTTTTTCTGTCTCGTCTGAAGGACAGGGAAAGCCAGTCATAGGGCCCATAATCAGTGGGGAAAGACACTGACCACAGAGCTACAGCATTCCCACATGTTTTGAAATGCTTTATAAGTTAGCATACGTATATACTATTCAATAAGGTTACAAACACCTTTTTCCGACCAAGTGTAGTACAATACAACATTTATGCTATTTTTTATGTTGGTTTATATTTGTACAAAGAACCAAAAGACAAAATGTTACAGAATTTAAGATAAATCATGAAACAAGACATGGGTCTGAAATTTCCATACATTCCATATACATTCATGATACATGTATCTGAAAAAATGTGATACTGTTGTAACTTCAGAAATGTTGAAGAACAGAAAACAGTCCCACAACTCTAAATGTTAAAAGTAAAAGAAAGATAGAGAGATAAACAAGGTATCATCAAGATAAATAAAGCAGCCAAACTACCGAAACATGCGTATCAATGGCCTACAAATTCTGAAAATTCTGTTACAAGCAATTTTCATCAAGAGGATGAAGCATCCAGATTATTCACTTCGTTGGTTAAAGTCCCACTCAAAAATCTTCCATTTATATGTAGATGTCACCGTGTGTTGGTTAGGGGCAATGAACTTGCCTATGCTCTGCACTTATAGCTATAGAGCAGGGAGGGTTCTATAACAAGACGAAATCTACTGCAACATGGGATCTAAGTTTTCACTGTTTCATCTGAAAGACAGTGACAGCCAACTGCAGCATGGCTCGAGTTTTAACAAACAACCAGAAGTCAAACACACTGAAGGCTCCTTAGATTACTGGACCATCCATTGAATTGGTGATTTGCAGTAACATGACTTACATGTATTCAATCAAAACCCTGCAACTCAATTTTGTTTATTGCCATTCCAAGAATTAAATTCTTTATGGTCTTCTGATATTTTCTCATTGCTTATATCAAATATGCATATATATTGTAGCCTTCAAATAAAAACAATAGGCTTAAATGGGTCTATAATACTCACTTGAGTAATACAAACATAAACAGGGATTAAAGACATTAGCTGAAAACTTAACATAAGCATTCAGCCCTTATGAAGAAGAAGTTTCTCAGGAGGGAACCCATCCATACCTTTTTGACATTGCCCCTTTTCCACCCCTGGATGGATCCAACCGGAAAACAACAACAATTGAAGGGGACCATGAATACTTCAATCCTGCCAAGTTTCATTAAAATCCCTGCAGTGGTTTAGAAAAAGAAGCCGCAAATGTGAAAAAGCACCCCCACCTTCATTTTGTGAAGTTAAAAAAAATCATTAGAACTTCAAAAATTAATTTCAGTAATTTTTTCTCAAGAAAGTATTTGTAAACCTTGATTTAATAACATGAAAAGAATTTGATCAAGCAAACTGATGAAATCAGAGTCAACCTTTGACAATATTGGCTGAAAATGTAAAAAAAAAAATTACTAAGTCCGAAAAAACATCAAAAACATGTCAAAATTTGATTTCGGAATGAAATCAAAAACTAGACTTCTTCAAACATCCTTCTAGATCACTCAGATTCATTCCGTTTTTCATTCTATGTAGCTCTTCTGAAGAAGAAGTTTCTCAAAGGAGGGTATCCACCAGACTTATTTGGCCCTGTCACTTTTTCGTGGATCCAACCAGAAAACAATGCTTGTAGGGGACCATGAGTACTTTAACCCTGCCAAGTTTAATCAAAATCCCTGCAGTGTTTTAGAAAAAAGAAGCTGCAAATGTGAAAAAACATCCCCCCTAATTTTTTGAAGTTAAAAAAATTCATTAAAATTTCAAACATTGAATTTCAGTCATTTTTTCTCAAGAAAGTATTTGTAAACCTTGATATAATAACATGTTAAGCATTTGATCAAGCAAACTGATGAAATCAAAGTCAACCTTTGATAATAGTGGCTGAAAATATCAAACAAGAGGCCCAAGAGTAATACATTTGGTTGAAATTGGCCCACTGGTTCTTCAGATCAAGTCAGATATATGAAATCATATAGTAACCCTGAAGTTCAAAATGTCTCAGCCAATCAGAGGCCATGGCAGCCATCTTGGATTTAGAATGGCCCTAAAAAGTAACATCACTTGTGTGGGACTTTGTATAGAACATCTGTGCCAAGTTTGGGCCTGTTCCATTCAGTGGTTCGTGAGAAGAAGTTCAAAATGTCTCAGCCAATAAGAGGCCATGGTGGCCATCTTGGATTTCACATGGCACTGAAAAGTAACAACACTTGTGTGGGACCTTGTGTAGAACATCTATACAAAGTTTGTACCTGATCCATTCAGTTGCTCTTGAGAAGAAGTTCAAAATGTCTCAGCCAATCAGAGGCCAAGGTGGCCATCTTGGATTTCGCATGGCCCCGAAAAGTAACAACACTTGTGTGGGGCCTTGTGTTGAACATCTGTACCAAGATTGGGCCTGTTCCATTCAGTGGTTCTTGAGAAGAAGTTCAAAATGTCTCAGCCAATCAAAGGCCATGGCAGCCATCCTGGATTTCGCATGGCCCTGCAAAGTAACAACACTTGTGTGGGGCCTTGTGTAGAACATCTGTACCAAGTTTAGGGCTAATCACTTTAGTGGTTCTTGAGAAGAATTTCATGATGTCTCAACCAATAAGAGGCCATGGTGGCTATCTCAGATTTCGCATGACCCCGATAAGTAACAACACTTGTTTGGGACCTTGTGTAGAACATCTGTGCTAAGTTTGGGCCTGATCCATTCAGTGGTTCTTGAGAAGAAGTTCAAAATGCCTCAGCCAATTAGAGGCCATGGTGGCTATCTTGGATTTTGCATCCCCGAAATGCAACAACACTTGTGTGGGACCTTGTGTAGAACATCTGTACCAAGTTTGGGCTTGATCCATTCAGTGGTTCTTGAGAAGAAGTTCATGATGTCTCAGCCAATCAGAGGCCATGGTGGCCATCTTGGATTTCGCATCCCCGAAATGCAACAACACTTGTGTAGGACCTTGTGTAGAACATCTGTACCAAGTTTGGGCTTGATCCATTCAGTGGTTCTTGAGAAGAAGTTCATGATGTCTCAGCCAATTAGAGGCCATGGTGGCTATCTTGGATTTTGCATCCCCGAAATGCAACAACACTTGTGTGGGACCTTGTGTAGAACATCTGTACCAAGTTTGGGCTTGATCCATTCAGTGGTTCTTGAGAAGAAGTTCATGATGTCTCAGCCAATCAGAGGCCATGGTGGCCATCTTGGATTTCGCATGGCCCCAAAAAGTAACAACACTTGTGTAGGAC
>JACSZP010012458.1:0-12816 GCA_016161895.1 Pinna nobilis | reverse complement strand
ATGTGGGACCTTGTGTAGAACATCTGTACCAAGTTTGGGCCTAATCCATTCAGTGGTTCTTGAGAAGTTCAACTTTATCTCAACCAATCAGAGGCCATGGCGGCCATCTTGGATTTCGCATGGGCCCCGAAAAGTAACAACACTTGTGTGGGACCTTGTGTAGAACATCTGTACCAAGTTTGGGCCTGGGCTGGGCACCATAAAACTTGTGAATTGTCTTAAGTCTAAAAAGATTCTCAAATTCAGCTCATCCTGAATTCTGATTGGCCGAGAGACTGGATTCTCAGACTTAAGTCAATTTTCAAGTTTTATGGTGCCCACCCCAGATCCATTCAGTGGTTATTGAGAAGAAGTTCAAAATGTCTCAGCCAATCAAAGGCCATGGCAGCCATCTTGGACGTCGCATAGCCCCGAAAAATAACAACACTTGTGTGGGACCATGCGTAGAACATCTGTACCAGGTTAGGGCCTGATCCATTCAGTGGTTCTTGAGAAGGAGTTCAAAATGTGAAAAGTTAACGGACAACACACGACAGACGACGACTGACGAAAAGCGATCGCAAAAGGTCACCATGAGCAAAGCTCAGGTGACCTAAAAAAAGTAAAAACCAGTGTTTGATGACCTTGAAATATCTCCTACTGGTATATGTCCAGGAGCAAGAACTCTGCTAATTATATATCAATTGGAACAAAACTCAAATAGGACCTGTAGCCATTTGATCTAAAGCCTCATACAAGGGAAAAAAAGTTTAGCTGCAATTGTAGTGAAAATATAATCCATAAAACTACATCATGATGGACAGATGGACAAATGATGATTGGGAGTCCCCCAAAGTTTGCCAGCAGGGGTCTAGTAACAAACACAAACAAAGTAAAAATGTAAATACAAAACAAGCATTCTTTGTGTGAATTCCATGCTACCATTTTTGAAAAGGTTAATGATAAATATCTGTTCTTCCCAGTGACTCAATCACACATGCAGCGGTCATATTGAATTTTATTTCTCAAAACAAGATACCTAACCTTATCAGGCTGATAAATTATGGATATGCAGAAGCAAAAGCACATTAGGTTAGATAAGTCAAAAGCTGCTAGAAGCCTTATTTTCTAACTTGGACTAACTAAATCTGTGCAACTGTTACTATAAATAGTGTTACCATTGATTCTTTATTCTTTGCTTACTTGTTTTACTGCCGTTATACATGAGCAATTATCACTTGCATGGAGGCGATATTAATTACTAGTGAACCACTTCACAAACTGACCTTTTCCAACTTTCTGAATATTGATGTAGCAGTATTTTATCTAAATGTGCCAACACACTGTGACAAAGAACACATTATCTTGGTTTTATTCTCTCATAAGAACACAAACTACAGTTGTCAGGAGACAACAAAGCTTGAAGAATGATATAAAAACAATAGGATAAAATTCTGTAAAAGTAAGTGAAAGTCCAGTGTCAAGGTGGCTAGGTCAAAAGTCATGGCCCTGAATGAAAGCCTTATCATGAGGAACCTGTATGCAAAATATGAAAGCCTCATCTTTTCTGATGTTCTGAAAATTTTTCATGGAGACCTCAACAGATGCCAATAAAAGGCTTCAAATTTTGGTCTAAGTTCCAAAATCGTGGCCATTGAGCAGTTGGGGTTTCTAATGTCAGACAACCTATTGCACAGGGCCTATTTCAAAGTCTTATTCAAATGACCTGAGTTCTCAACTAAAAAACTGCTGTTTTTTTAGAACAACAGCTATCTGTATTAATGCCTTTAATGTGAGTTTGATCCATGCATCATGTGCAAATGAATAAAGAATTCTAAACTTCTGAACTGAATCACTCATGCAAAAAACTGAAAGGCATTTTATGCATTCAATCTTTTAAACGAACAAATCATACCAAGATGTATGGTTAGTGCAAATTTGATATTTGTAACATTTAAATCTCCAAAGATATTAACTTTCAAAACCTCTTAATCACAGACAAACACAGTCGAGTTGAATCCTATATATTCCCTACCACATTATTTTGAGGGAATGTTAATATTGTTTCTGCCATAGTACAATTTTTATTCAAATAAGTAGCCACCATTCACCAAACAAATCAAAGAATAACTTTGGACTAGTTTTGTCACAGCTGACATACGAAGGTACATGTAAAAGCTCACAGCATGTTCACTTTCAGTCCAAATCGGTATATTTGCCAAGATTTTGGTTATCGTTTGATAGATTATGATTAGAGATGTGTAATATATTAAGATGTCAATCTAATTAGAATTCAATCTTTCATGCCCCCCTTTATCTATTCTGTTACCATGATAGCATCTAATGCAACTACTTCTGATGTCACTTTGTCATCACCTTTACAGACCAATCACATTGCAGCCTGACAGATTTTGGGAGTCCACAAGTGACAACTGGCACTAATTATACAGTAAGATACAAAGTGAAAATCATCATTGTTTATCAGTGACCATTTCTTACTGTTTTGATAAATGCATTTTTGTTTAACCCTTTCAACCCCAAGTATCAAATGGTATGCACTTTTCTGTTGTCTTAGAATATTCCCTTACAGTTTGTGGTGTTGAAAGGGTTAATGGATAAATCCTAAATGGTCATGACAACATGTCATAAGAATATGAACTCAGAGGATTTACATCAGATCCGAAATATCAGAAAAATGGGAACATCAAAATGTTGATTGAATTGACTAAGATCTATACGAAGTATATTTTTTGTATGTCCATGTTGTACATGAATCTTTATAATGATTACAATGAACAAAATTTCATATAAATGTAGCTTCACTATATGTGCATATTACTATGATGTACAAAAACTATGTCATCACAGTAATGATGAATTATCACTATGATTTTGTGCAGATACATAAATCTAAGGGTCCGAAGAAATTTAAAAAATGGCAGTGAAGAAATTCCACAAAGTGGTAATTATACACCACCCGTGGTTTAAAGCTTAACTGTTAGTATCAAATATTAAGTGGCAACCTTAGCGATAAGGCTGGTGGGATTAATGCGACCTATAAACAAAATTATGGAAAACGATAATACCATTCTGACTTAATACTTACAGCAGGATGTTTTGATTCTAATCCCTATAATCACAGAAAATAGTGAGTAAAACAGTTTCTGGACTTTTTGCATATGACTGTTCTCTATTTGATTTGACACATTTAAAATTTAAATTTAATTCAAATTTAAATTTTGCATTACTTTACATTAATTTCAGTGAGACGCTTTACATACTTCATGCCTTACCTACAAGTGTATGTCAGATTGACCACCATGCTGCCTGTGTTTCACTAACATGACAATTTTAAAATCTGAATCCACGACCTCATGACCAGATGGAGAACAAACTAGCCACTGAGCCATGACAGTGCTGTCCTGAAGTTGGTTTGTATGTTATTGTTGTTTCTGGTGATGTTAAAACTTCCTCAGAAGATATGCCTATTCAACACACAACAATTCAGTGCAGAGGTTGAGTGCTGAGTAATCATCATAGCAGTAGATTGTGATCATAGGTCAAACATTAACCAATCAAAGTTCATGGATGTGGGATACATGAAATATTTTTAGCTAAGATACTAACCCTTTTGCTTGCCCTGTTTTCAGATGAAAATATTTCATTCCTTGCAATATCACTCCTGTTCCATGCTAATGCCAGACCAAGCTGTGCATTGGTGTTTGAACGGTTGGCTGTAAAAGAGACACAATGGTCAAATACAGTGGAGCCTCATCAATGCAGATGCCTTCATTCCCAAATGAAGCATCCAGAATATTGACACAACAACTCTATACTGACCAGCACAAAATAAAATTCTGTACAAAGGAAATTTTGTCTGGAAGGTGAAGTATCTGGATTATTGGTATATGTATTAATAAGGCTTGACTGTAACATATCCATAGATACAATTGTAATTATAAAACAGACATGTCAAACAAGAATTTTGCCACAATCAACAAAGCTGTGGGTATACACAGAAATAATCACATTATAGCCTGCTGGTTACTCTGGATCAATGGGACAGATGTGTCCTATAGCTGCAACTTACCCTTGAGTGGCCATGGCCTACTGTATGCACATAACTATTTTTGCCCCATGTTTTGTTTTTTGGTTTTGCCCGTCAGCACTTGCAAACATTTTCATCCTGTTTGAATTCTCCCAGCTTTGAATACACCCACTGATGATGAGGGCAACAGGGACAAAAATAAAACAGGGCTGAAAATTACCCTGTATGCAGTTACTTTCTTAGGATGGAGAGGGATGATCCCACATTCATTTATATCATTCTATAATAAAAAACAACCAAGAAAATAAACAAAGAAATCTTGGCTAACATTTTCTTAAGTGACATAGACTTTTGACCCCTTTACGCTAAAACAAAGAAATACTGTCCTCTATTATTCATTATTGACTTATTTACTTCTGTGACATACTTGAAAGCTTCCAACATAAAAGATAAAGGGGGAACCAGCTATGCAAAGTATTTCTCTAGATTAAAACAATGTCTGAAATCAATGACAGACAGATGGATGTGGAAATTGTCATGGGACTTTAATTAAGCAAAACTACCAATTCTACATCTACTCTTGAGACTGTAGTTTTGAAACTATGAACCTATAGGTAATTATATCATGCTTTACATTGTAAGTTTAAAGTACTGAGCTAGAACCTTATTCTAACAAGTAAGTGCCCGTGCCTAGTTATGTATAGATGAAATTTTCTGGAATAAATTGGATTCACTGTACTCACCTTTCAGTAAGGCATACAATATAGCTCGATCAAAGTCTTTCTTGTCAAAATCCCTCAAGTTAAAAACTGTGAGCTGCAATGTTAAACAAACGCAAGACATGACACTGATGAATGAATAACAAAATATCTTAAATAGGTAATTAGTAGTGCCAAAAACTGTCCGATTAATCAAACTCAATTTCTGATAACCTAACTAATTTTCATAAACTTTAAAATGAATGCATATGAAACATAAACATCTATAGAATAATTACAGCCTATATGTACTGTAAATCCTATTTCTTTGAAGTATGGTGTACAATACTTAAAGTAAGCTGAGAGTTGACACATGTACTCAAATTTTGTGTATGTACTCAAGACATTTTTCCTAACGAATGATCAACATCACATTTAGCCATACTGCCATGATGGAAAGAAGGATAGAAAGTGAAACTTAGATTAAAACAAAAAACATCCAAAAACAAAAAGCTTGCAATGGACATGTATGTTTACATTGCAGCATGCATTGGACGGACCTCAAATGAAAACTCAAATTTGGAAATTTCCAGCATTTTCCATGGTTTTTTTTTTTTATCTCCTTTACATTGAAGTTATTTTTTAAATACTGTAAAATATAATTGTGAAGTAATCATTACCAATGGCCGATGCTCCAGCGATTCCTTCAGCTGTTTTATACAATCAGCAATCAACGCCGGCTTCTTCTGCTGATCAGCCTCTTTCCATTCAAATACGGTGTCTGCAAGGGCTTTCATTTCTTCATAAAAATCTTTTGAAAAAGAACTCTTTTCTTCACTGGAAAATATGAAAAGGGCAAAATCAGTAAAATACATGTACACGTACATGCATCAAGAAATGTCATTAGTACAGAGTAATTTATTTCATTCTGCCAGTCACTACTGTTGGCTCTACAAAAGTGGTAAGCTCCGTTGGTTGACTTTTCCTGCCCAGGCTAGATGTTGTATTGTTTTAAGTCACACTAATTGCTATTTCACTCATATGGAGATTAAAGGCCAAAGAGTGGCTTCAAATTTTGGCCAGTGCTCAATCAAGGTCATTGGGCAAAGACAGTTTTTTAACATGCCAATGCTTACTGTGACAAGGGACCTCAGTATTTATTGATTCATCTTAAAAATACTAGATGATAGAGTACCAGTACACTTATGCTTTACAGACTAAATAAACATTTCTATGTTCTATATAGAAAATTTGTACATTATTAATAATTATTTGTACAAGATATGATGAAAAGAGATAGATGACAAAATTTTCGAGGTAACAATACTCTATTTTCATCACATTTTTAGCTTTTATCCTTCTTATCCATGTTTTAGTTTCATTATCAGTGCCTTAGTTTCTTAAACAGCTCTCTGCTTTGGTATCTCACTACATGTACAAGCTATGTGTCTGAGTAGCGTAGTAGTTAGCAAACTCGCTTCTCACCAATGCGACACAGGCTTGATCCTCGGATCTACCATTGTAGTATGTGAGATGTTATGATGGTCGCCAACTCTGACACGTGGGTTTTCTCCAGGTACTCAGGTTTTCTCCCACAGCAAAAACCCTCGCATGGTGACATCAGGGCAAATGAGAGACATTAATATCAGTTGACATAACTTTTTGTTTATCGTTGTAAAATAAATAATAAAGTTTGAACTTAAACAAGCTAAATGAGATGCATACAAATTTTGATCTGGTCTAGATATCACACAGTGGTATGGTCTCTTTTGTGCTGCTTATTCATATAGTGGCCCAATTTCCTATGTCCCTCTGATTTTGTGTATTATCATGTTATATGTGGTTCACACAAATGTTGATCTATTCTATGCATCACACAGTGCCTCAAATTCCCATGTATCTTTAGTTTTGTACATTATCCTATGACAATAAAGGCTTACTCATGACGATTTGCTGTTATTTTGTAGCCATGTGCAATGAAGTCAGCTGCCCTGCCTGATGATTCCAGGACTAGAACTGGTGTGCCTCTGAGAATGGCCTGCCACACGGTCTTCATAGAATTAATGCCACCTTCCACAATCAGCATAATTACTGGAATCGTCAAGGCTACAAGTACAAAGTACAATTATTATTTTTGACAATTGTTGTTGATGTATAATCGTTTTGGGTGCTCTCGCTAATGGGAAGGCACCAAGGTAGATAAGCCATAGGATAGATAATACAGGGAAGTCAACAAGAGTTATCACAAGACAATAAAGCTCAATGGAAAATGAGTGTTAATTTACAAAGATAAAACTCACAAACATAATCAAAGATTGTTAACTTAAGGTCAGAGTCCGTGGTCAAGGTCACTAGGTTAAAAGCCATGGTCGTGAAAAAATGAAAACCAAAATCATGAGGAGTCCATATTTGAAATATCAAAAACCTTATCTTTTCTAGTTCAGAAAATTTAGCCCACGTTAAAGTTTAGTCTACATATGCTATCTATGATGACAGCAAGACATCATATCTCTCTAGACTTTCATTCAAGTGAGATAAAAATGTAAAAGACTAAAACCATTCTGATTGGTTGTTTGGATTGTTATTTAATGTCCCACTAAAGAATATTTCACTCATATGCAGACGGCACTTTGTGCCGGTGAATGGCGACAAATTTTGCTTATGCTCGGCACTTGTGGTTGTAAAGCAGACAGGGTTCTTTAACATGCCAACACCTACTGTCACATGGGACCTTGGTTTATACAAAACCATTCTGGAGAGATCACACCTGTAGCCATGAAACCTACAATCAAACAAGTAGGCACAAAACATGTACAGTTGTCATAATACATGTATTATTAATATAATAGAAAATACTCAAGGCTCTGTAGTAGAGTGCTCAACTTCAGACTATGCGGTCGTGAGTTTATGTCTAGAGCCAGGCAGCTGGCTTTTCCTCCCTTTGAATGAAATAGCCACTAGACAAGGTCCAATGTAACAGTAGCTTTCTGCATGTTAAAGATCTCTCCCTGTCCAATAGTCTTACGTGTTAAGCATAGGTCTTAATTTGAAGTCCTTCACTGGCCTTCAGTGATAGCTCCATACAAACCAACGATTCCTGAGTAGGACTTTAAACAACAATACAACAACAAACATTGATAACACAATGCCAATACGACTTACTGGAATCGTTAGACTCTGTCTCACACTGTTGTTGAGATATGAACTTCTCCAGATCTGTTCGGAATGTTATTTCCCTGCCAAATTTTCCAATTGTTCCATCATCCACCATGATAAAATGGGAGTGGTTCTCATCAAGTGCTACATGCTTTGGGAACTCTGCGCTCCAGCTGATCACATCCTGTTTGGAGTAAGTTGCTGGGAAAAGCCCCTCCAGGGTGTCCTTTCATATGAATAAAAAGTAAAATAAGATTACAAAGCCCATCTCTGTGGTTTTTTTCTCTGGTATTGAAATAAAAAGATTTCTTCTAATGTCCACTTAAGAAGAAAAAATATGTCATGGGCTGCATCTAAAGCTACATTCCATCTTTACAAATATTTTCATCATATGCGCATGTCTAGCCTTGCTAGCTATCATACAACTTTGCAAATTTTACTCTTTCACAGAAAATTGCAAGCAATATGATATACAGCATAAGTACAGTGGTACCTTGTTATCAAGGTGAGGTGGTTTCTTAAGTGAGGTTCAAATAGCCAAAAATAATGACAAACAGACTACATTTTGAGGATCTGTATTGAGGTGGTGAGGTCTCCTACTTAAGGTGGTCTTTAGCCGAGGTTCCACTGTACAAGTTTGCCACAATGTAACATGTAAAACAACAATAAAATTTCTTTTAACTAATTCTAAACAACGTGATATGATATGATGTGATATATAAGATATGAAATATAATATATGAACAGATATGATGATATGATATGATATATGATATGATATAAAAGATATGATAAGATATGATATGATATTATATGAGTGATTATGTCTTATATGACAACATGATACATTGTTTATTAATTTTAACAACTGAAGCCAAAATTATTTAGATAAATGTACTGTGAACTTCAAAGAGATACCACTGGCACTAAAAATTTGAGAGCTGATATAATAATAATAATGCAGTTACAGAGGTAAGCCTATTGATTTAAATGCAATAATAGATGGGATGGGTATAATCAACTGTTGAGTAAAAAGATGAAATATAATTTTTTTTTGTCTGAATCTACAATAAGTATTCCATGGCCATAACACTACAGTAAAATCTGTTTTCCTTCGGACACAAATAATTTAACGTGTTATATCCAAAAAATTGATGGCATTGTGTTAAGAGGGACCAATGTGAGTTAAATGGAAGTTAATCTTTCCATATGTGTATGGTCAACACCTGTGAGTCGATATATACTTCAGAAATACAGGTCAGGCTTTATTTTCTCATGGCCAGGTATTCCCTACAGTTGGTCTAACACATGTTCACATGTTTGTTTGTTAATTTAACATGTTTTGAAACTATTCAAACAAGGAAAAAAAATTATAGATGACAATATTATCATATTGGGACTTAAATTCTAATACGTTATAAACAAAAAACGTAATATCCAGAAATGTTATGTCCATATATTTTAACATAGGTTTATATGGGTGTTTATACAGGGATTGAAAATGAAAACGTTATATGCACAAAAACTTTACAAAAACACAGGACCTCCCTGTTCAAGTGCATAGTGGTGTCATATATATAATTTTTCTCCCTTCCCTTCCCATATACAGTCAAACCTAGATATATGGAAACTCAAGGGGTGAAATTTTCTTTCAAATGAATTGGATTTTCAAAATACAACTCCACATATAACAAAGTTGAAGAGAGCAAGATATTTATCTCGTTATAACCGATCCTCATTATTCAAAATTACAAAGTAATGCATGTAAAGTGCACCAAGAAGAGAAATCTCCTCATATAAACCGGTACTTTGTTACATGTGATCTCGTTTTTTGCAGAGTTGACTGTAACTGAATTGAAATTAAAAAAAAAAAAACAGTTTAGCTGGGAAGTTATTTCAAAACGATTGGGCTTTAGTTATATCAGGATTCAGTATAAGTGTGTTCCATTATAATTCTTTATCTATTTATATTAGAACATCATATGTGCAACAGTGTGTATTACAAAAGTATTTCTGGTATAATATGTGAAATCAGAGGCTTTAACACAAAGTTACAAGGGTATGAGACAGAGTTGTCAGAGAACTACTGATAATTCTGTGGACAGAGAAAATACTTTACAGACTCTACATTAGACAGGAGAGCATGAAAGGTTGGAAAAGGAAAAAGTTTACAATTCTTGGGAGTATAATATTGCATGCATCTTTTTTATCTTATTTCTATTTTTAAGATATACATATAAACACTCATAATCAGTATACAAGTTTGAAACCAGTGCAAAAGAGAGGAAAGAGGCAAGCTACGAGTCTTTGTAGTATGAATCTTACTTGTATGGGTATTGTTATGTTTCCAGCCTACGAAAGTTTGTGTGAAATATAACTTCAGAAATGAATATTCAAATACATGTACATGTGCATATTTGAGAGTTATTGATATTCAAATAGTCAGGTAAAGAATTACGAATATATCCCCATGTGAAAAAGTGATATTCGTCATGATTCTGCCATAGACTACCTCTCTTTAGACAGAAAGGTCATGGATTTGAGCACCTGTAGAGATGACAAACTTTTTCTGTTCTTTCCAGATAAGGGAGTAAGAAGAGGCCAAAATGGGCCTATATTGCACACCTGAGCAATATGAGCATAAGGAGAGATCAAAGACAGTAGCTGAAATGTCCGAAAATGACCCCCAAAAAAGCGTCAAAAATTTTATATCCAAATGGAACACAAAACAACAACACATCCTTCTAGATCACTCAGATGTATTCAGTTTTTCATTCTACGCAGCCCTTTTGAAGAAGTCTCTCAAAGGAGGGTACCCAACAGGACCTATTTGACCCTGCCCCTTTTCCATCCCTGGGTGGATCCACCCATAAAACAAAGAAGACTTGTAAGAGACTATAAAATACATGTATTTCAACCCTGCTAAGTTTCACTAAAATCCCTGGTTCTGAAGAAGTCAAAAATGTGAAAAGTGTATGGAAAACGGATGGACAGACAGACGACAGACGGACAGTGCTCAATTTAGCCATTGACTCAGGTGAGCTAAAAACCAATGTCCTGTGTTACAGAAGGTGCTGGTATGAAACCCTAACTGCTCAATGGCTTTGAAATGCCCATCAGAGGCTAAAATTTCAGACCCTTCACTGTCAATTTGGCAATGTCTCCATATAAGGGGTGGATTCTTGAGCTTGACATTAACTTTACATATAGCAAAATTATTTGAAAATACGGATAATGAATAATGTATACAGTATTTCAGTACTTCAGATTAATTCATCATATCTTAAAAGGTAATTCAGGTCTGAGTTATAACCATCAGAAAGTTTTGGCAATCTTGTGAAGGAACACAAACAGATACGGAAATCATTGTGGTTAACAAGCTTAAATGATGTACCAAACATATTCATTGATATACATGAATAAACAAATAACCTAGTGGGTTGTAATATGCTGTTTTTGGGTGTTTTTGTTTTGCTTTGAGTTTGAATGAATATAGCAACATACATCATCTCCGTCCAATGCAAGTCTGTTGGAGACAATACCCCAGGTCATAATCCCCAAGGCCACAACATCATTCATTCTTCCCGAGGTAATCCGATGGTCTCTAACAGCCTCACCCACAAACTCCATCACACCTGTACGGGTTCCACCTGTGATAATCCAGGCACCTGTCGACACAACGATATGTATTAGCTACTCTAAAGGTGTCACTAAGAACGGTTAAAATATTATGTCACAAATAAACGAAAGAAAAAACATCAACAGTGCCATAAAAATGGTTAGAATATCTTGTCAAAAAAATAATAATCTAGCTACACAAAGTTACCTTATTTCATTATTTTATACAAAAGAGGATACATACAATCCTACAGAAAGACCTTGTAATATATTTTGCTGAAGGACAAAAATGATTATGTCTTTGAATTTAGGATCCATGTTATAAAAGTAGTAAGTGCCATCAATCACTTCATTCAACTGTGTGTTTTATAAGAAATATACCTAACATTATGTCTATGGTTGATACTATGGTATAACAATATACATGTACACAGTTGTTAGTTCCATCTTTACCTGTGGATACTGCAGCATTGATAAGACCATGCTTAAAACGTTCTTTTAGTTTCGGCCTCATTTCAAATCGCTTGGCACCTCCTGTGACAGATATGATGAGCTGAGGTGGCTGGAGATGCCACTGGTTAATCATCATCTCCCATACAACACTGGGCTGTGTATCGGGGCCAATTCTAATATACTGAAATAGATTGGATAATCATTAGTGTTCATGTTTTTGTTGTCATGGTTACCTGCGTTTCCAAAGATAGTGTACTGATCACTGACAATCACCTTTATCATAAAGTCACTAAATCATTATCTCAAAAGAGAAGTAGAAATGCATTCCATTCAAGAAAGAAGTTTTATGATTTTAATTCAATGATCAGTTTAAAATTCCTATCATATTTACTGACAGAATTAATTATATTGTTTATAACAATTTAGGATTGCAATTTATTTAAGACAGATTTGACAATACCAATAGATCAAGCAAAACTAATTACTATATGTAAATACCATATTCATTCACGGTTAAAATTAATGGATATGTGACCATGTCCACATTTACATATGAAGTATGGCAGAATAAGCAAATTTAGATAATTGTGGTTCCTACTATAGCATCCAACATGTCTTTGTCCTTCTGAAACATTCTGAAACCCTATCCCTTCTGGTTCAAAAGATATTGCCCAGGTTTAGGGTTTTGTGACTGACTGACTGATGGGTGGACAGACAGATCAAACCTCCGAAGCTTTGGCTAAAGTAGGAGACAATAAAAGGCCAGCATTAAAGTGTATTACCAACAGTGAAATCTTGTTGTTGTGTTGTAGTTTAACATCCCACGTAAGAATATTTTACTCATATGGAGACGTCACTGTGTGC
>JACSZP010012452.1:3501-31673 GCA_016161895.1 Pinna nobilis | reverse complement strand
AAAAAAAAAACCCAAAATTGATCCAAGATTTTATTCTTTTGACATACTAAAATATAGACTATATAGACTTAAAATAATTGAATTCAAATACCCCGAAATAAACAGAAGCTTATGAAACTATTACTAAGAATTCATAACAATGTGGTTAAAAGTAACCATCTTATAATCTGAAACCTTTTTATAAGGGGGGGGGGGGGGTTCGTTTGTGTTTAATNNAGGGGGGGGGGGGGGGGGTTCGTTTGTGTTTAATTTGCATCACACTCCACAATCTATCTATCATGTGGTGGTGGTGGTCAGTTTTTATTGCTGGTGAAGAGAATCCCATTAGAATTACAAATCTACCGAGGAAGAGACCAACGGCCACTCGGAAGTAAACTAACAGACTTTCTCCTCACATAATTAACCAATAAAGGTTCTTGCGCCACTCGAACCCGCAATGACCAGAGGCAACAGAGTAGTCTAAATTAAAATGCCCTCAAACAAACAAAATCTCACAGATGTATTATTAAGTAGTCATAAAATGTGGCTATGAATGACCTTCTAATGATCTAAAAATCTCTTGGGGGGGGGAGCGGGGAGGGGTGGTCGTTTGTTTTTATTTAGCGTCACATTCGACAGTTCTTCAGTCATTTGGTGGCGGTCAGTTTTTATTGGTAGGAGGGGGGGGGGGGGGGGGGGGTGAACCCTAATATAAATATACCAAGAGAGACACAATCTGCCATCCGTTAGTAAACTGGCAGTATGTTTTACATAGTCACCTAAGGTTCCAGCGGGGCTTAAACCCAAGCTGACAAGAGGCGAGAAGCTAAATGGATTTAAGCGTTATGTTCTAAACATTCAGATACGGAGGACCCATAAAAATCTGTAATCTAACACGATAAATATAATACATAATAATTAATAAGTATTTTGAATTTATTTCCCCATGGTCATATTTCAAATCAAAATGTCCATATGAAAAACAAAGTTGAGTGGGTATTCAGTGATGAAACATTAAAAATGAATGCCAATGACAGGAGTGAAAAGGTAAAAGTAACGAGCAGTGATCGATCTCACAATTCCTACAAAGAATACAAAGTAAACAGTTGGGTAAACACGAACCCCTGGATACACCAGAGATGGGATCAGGTGCCTAGGTGGAGTAAGCATCCCCTGTTGACCTGTCGTATCCACCATGAATCCTATATTATGATCAGGTAAACGGAGTAATCCGTAGTCAAAATCAGTGTGTAAAGAACTGTACAAGAACAAATCAGATAGCATTTGACCTTAAGAAAGGCCGTATTGGCAAACAAGGTCATTACTTTAACCGAGACTGTTGGAACCCCTGTAACATCAACTTGCTTATCAGTAGTAGGCCTCTACTTAGAAAACTAGTCTATAATGTTATGGAAAAAATAATCTATATATGATGAAAAGATTTTTGGGATGAAACTTAAGCTATGATATCATTATGGTTTTTATAATTCTTACCTTGTTTGATCCAGCTCTTGACTATAAATCCAAATCCAGCATTAAGAGCTAGGCACATTTCGTTTGGATTCTCAAATTCCTCAATCAGATGAAGCAAATCTACCTTGTGGATGTCTTCTTTCACTAATGACTTTATGCTGACAACTTTGCCATTTTTAACACACGTGAGTCGACACCAGTTCCTTAGCAGGCGCTGCACGAGCGCTCGATCTGGATTCGGTTCCGATAAGGCCGCCCATAATCCTGTTTTGAAGAAATTAGTCTTTAGTTGAAGGATAATTTTCTTTCGAGGATTCATTTATTTCCTGTGATAAACGCAGTTAAAAGAGTCTTAGGCGTAGAGATACGGGAAATATGCGAAATATTCATTGTGCGTATTTATAATAATAGATTGTACAAACTTATATACCGGAAGTGACGTAGTAATAAACCAATTATTACTATACGCTACTTCCTGTATATTGCTTACGCTGGTTACAGAGGCAAATAATAATGACACAGAGCAATCAAAGCGTTATCTACAAATGATCAATTTCTGTTGGTCAAGGGATAAATCGCAGTGATGCAGTACGTGGGACTAGTATGCGCAACAATCATTAATCTAATTGTTTCAAGAGAAAAACCTAGATAATGAACCAAAAGAAAGACGCACTTTCAGGTGGAATCAATCTCTTCTACTTGGAATAATACAAAAGCATCAAATACAGTCTTACCTTTTTAAAAGACTATACAAGGGAACATGCAAATATGGTCAAATATTGCAGGAGGTCTCTCAATTTAAATGATTCTGACAGGGAAAAAACTCAATTGGGGAAAAATACATTTAGGTAACACAAGGCAGGTAGTCCTACTTAGGCTGTTAACTATAGCGAAGTGTTAAGGTACCCAAACGGTCGATGACGAAAAATTCAACTTTTGTTCTGAAATACTAAATCTTTTCCTACAAAGATATACCTACCTGGCTTAAATTTATTGTACCAATGAAGCATCTCTTCCCATCCCTCGGGCTTCTCTGATAAAAGAACTTCCTCGGCTGTCTTTCCTTGATTATTCTTAATGCGAGTATCAGCACCACACCTGTAATGAATGGAAACAAAGTTATAAACATTGTCGTCTTTTCTAGATCCGTAAAGTTTTGTTTGACTTTTTCTTCTCAAACCAAAAAACGATATTTGAAAATCCAAGTACCAAAATATGACAAATCTAGAATATCAGCGGTCTCAACGTGGGAAAAAACACAAATTTCCAACTGAATGGGTCCAGGTGTCCGGAAGGGGCGAGCATCCCCCTCCCTCGCCAGGGGACGCCACGTCCGCTGCAATTGACCGACAAAAACCCGACGAGCTCGGCAAAATGCCAAACTCGGATAAAAAAGTCACATGCTCCAAACCCTACCATCAAAAGACAGTCAGCGCAAATGGTCACGCAAAAGTACATCCAACATCCCAGAAAGGGGACCCCCCACACTGTTGAAGGAGTTCACCGCATCGACCTTAAAACGTCCGTGGCGACGACCCAGATAGCCCTATAACTCATCCTTGTGTAAACAAAATCATAGTCTTTAGTATATTCAAGAAATTGTACATTCACCAGCCAGAGTCTGAAGTAGATGGTTGTAGAGGGCCGAAGTAATTGGTCTGTTGGTGTCATATTAGTAATGCTACTATGAAAGTGTCGCAAATATGTTGTTGTTGTTGCGTTGTTGTTTAATGTCCCGCTCAAGAATATTTCACTCATATGGAGACGTTACCGTGTGCCGGTGAAGGGCGACAAATTTTGCCTGTGCTCGGCACTGCTGGCCGTAGAGCAGGGAGTGTTCTTTAACGTGCCGACACATACTGTGACACGGGACCTCGGTTTTTACTGTCTCATCCGAAGGACAGGGACGGCCAACCGCGGAGTGGCGCTACGGGAATCGAACCCCGGACCCTTCGATTCGAAGTCGAACACGCAAACCACTCGGCCACGGAGGCCCCTGTCACAAATATGTCCTATTATTATATCGCAAGAATGAAATCAACTAAATTTATATTTTTCGAAGCTTTTGGAATTCTAGATCCGTAAACTGTTGTTTGACATTTTCTTTCGGAAACTCGGCTGACTCTTTTTTATTTATTATTATTTACGAGACAGTGAACTGTAAAAACGCTGATGCCCATGCAAAAATTGTAAATATCCATGCAAGTCAAAGGAAGCCACGACTTTTTAATATTAATTGATATGAAATAATAGTTCTTCAAAAGTTGAGGTATGATAACGTTTCCGGAAGGAAATGGGGTGATAAGATACTTGATTAAAAATGGATAAAAAGTTCCGGAATTTACAGTAAATCATGATTTATCTATTGCTATTCGTAATATCGAATCAACATTTACATGAACATGTATATCTATTTTGCGAGGCGGTATCATTTTAATGACAAATTATCTTTCAGAATACAATAAATTATGTGAATAGAATTTCCACTGAAAATTATTTTCGTCGGTTCATATCATTCGAAGTGAAAATAAAACTTTCGTGAATAAAACCATTAGCATCCCGGATATCTAAATCTCCTGTAGAACAATAAAATATTCAAGGATGAAATATCATGCAAATTATCAGTTTTAGAGTGTACAAATTTGAGAGCATCATTCCATCCGGTTGTAAGCAAGATATGTTCCATTGGAGGACCAGAATAAACGTATGATTTGATCAACTTAAAAATTTCGCATCCTAGTGTTACGGCATTTATAAAGATTTGACGATGTATCGCAAACTCATCCTAATTTATTTTGATTTACAGGTATCTAATTAAAATTTTCAATTTCCGTTCTGCTACGCGGTCACTGAGCGGTCAACCATTAATTAAACGACCCATGCATATACAATGTGTGAGGTCATAGCTTTTTTTTTCTTTTCTCGGCAAACAAGGTCCGACCGGTGACCGCATACTGCTGAGAATGAAAACTTCACACTCAGAGCTCACGAAAAAAAAATTACAGTCAAGATGTACTTTAGAATCGTACACGACAATCCAGTTTTCAAATCTTTTGTGATGGTCAACAAAATTATTGCATCTGGGTCAGCAGTATGAACAATAAAGGTATGAACTCCGGTTTGGTGTCCCATTTCTTGCCCTTGTAATTATGGCCATCCTACATAGGACTGTCATTGCAATATAAATGTAGTTGGCTCAATAATCAACTAATCCTCGTGTAGTTCCTGATGATCTAATGGACGTAAACGGTTCGTTGTATAAGGATCGCGAGATACTAGTAGTATAATATTGTTGCAACATTTTTAAAACTCAAAATAGTCAACGATTAAAGCAAAAGACGTAAGGATAACCAAATGATAGGCTGAACTTACTAAAATTTAGTCCTATTTGCAGAGCATGTAATTCTCGTGATATTCATAAACAACAAAAATTGTCCACTGAACATATACTACCTGGTAATTTTTTGTATTGAAACTGGAATTTTATTGTGGGAAAATGTGAATTGAAAGTAAAAATGGGCCCGAGAACCATTTTCACAAAAGATATTTCAATTAAAATCCCTCTTCATTGTTTACTTAACAATTTTTCAATTTGGTGTATTTTTGTATAGTTTACATATAAATTGACCAATTGTTATGACATCTGATTTGCATAAATTGTATAAATTAGAATGTGACTGTATTCATGGATATCATGTTTTAATGTCTCAAATAATCAATATCGAAATTCCATTATTTCCACTTAAGAGTGGTTTTTTCGTAAGAGTTTCTGTGAAAAGTTTCTTTGTGAAAATGGCGAAACGACCCTCCGATCCCGAGACAAGAGATCTGTCCTTTTTCTCTGCGTTCTCAAATTACTTTGATTACTGTAAATCTAGTTTTATTCCCGGGACTTTTAATTTCGCGTAATTACGCTAGAGTACTCACTCGCAAAAATAAATTAATCGCTAAATTTTCTACTCTGGAATATACATACACATTACAACGAAGTGCTTTTACCCTTTGTCACAAGTCGCGAAAATATTCCCTCGCGAATAACCCTAAGATCGTCTAGTCGGCAAAAATAAAGTTCCGCGTAAATTTCTGGATTTACAGTAGTACCACTTCACCGTACTTCACCGGCACACGGTGACGTCTCCATATGAGTGAAATATTCTTGAGCGGGACGTTAAACAACAATACAACAACAACAACAACAGTAGTACCGGTGAAGAGGGACAAAGTTTGCCAGTAATCGGCACTTCTGACCGCAGAGTAGAGAGAGTTCTTTAACGTACCAAGATCTACGGTTTTCACCGTCTCACCCGAAATACTGGGACAGCAAGCCGCAGTGTGGCTCGGGTCCGAACCCATGACCACACGATCAGAAGGCAACCTTGCTAGCCACTAGGTCACGGCGGTTCCTTTCTTTCCCAAATACACCATACACCATAGTTTACAAAGTATTTTGATTTCACTTGAAACTGGACACCAGCAAAGCAGTGAACCATGACGTAACACAAACTGATAACAAATCTAAATCAAACCAAATGATCAAAGACCTGCAAATTATCAATCAGCTCACTTCCTTTACTTTTATGGTGTAACTGACTTAACACCGGAAGTCGTGATTTGTACGTCATACTTGATACACCGGAAGTTTCATTTGCCTCATTAGTTGGTAATTAAACCATTAGATTTCAGAGAATTACAAACTCTGTCAAACATAACTTAACTAAGTAATATTCTATAAAGTAGAATATATTGACACTGTCTAAAACCTGACTCGAAGAGTATAGAATGTCCAGTTATTAGCAGTCTAGTCATTCAGCATTTTATAGACTTCTAAGGAATGTATCATAAATCAGCCTGAAATTGCGTAACTTTTTTAAACAGTCAAATTCACCCTCAATCAGTATTGGCGCAGTGGCGTCTAACTTATGAATAATCAGATGTGTATAGATGGAAATACATGCATGTTAAACCTGAATTCGAGACAACATATTAAATTCAAAGGCAAGCGTTCAATTTATATAGGCCCATCATAAATAGAGTAAAAGATTTTAAGTTTCCTTCACGATGCCCTATGCCCTATTTTGCATAAAAGAAAGAAAACAGTCGATGTTGTATGGTGAAAACCCTACATATATTTAGATCTGGTAAAAAGACGGTCACAGTGCCATGTGCATAAGCGTAAAATTGTAAATAAAACTAGGTAAATTGTAAGTGCAATTGTATGGGTGTAACTGGAAATTCAATATGCCACGTGTAACGTCAACTATTCATCGACATTTTGGACAAATATTACACTATGTCATAACATAGAAGTCAACAGACTATTGTCAAAATACTTTTTGTAGATTGCTGTGTTGTACAAAGAAACTCCTGATTTGATTCTGAATAGGGGTGGGGTGGGGGGCTACTGGTTTTTCCTTTCTGTTTAATTTCGTCTCTTCCGATTTTGACGAGATTTCGTTTCTCAATTATTTCATCTTCGGCTTGTACCATAAAACTTAAGAATTTACTTAAGTCTGAGAATTTACTCAACTCCAAATAATATTGTATTCTGATTGACCGAGAAGCTGAAGTTGAGAAATTTCTCAGATTTGAGAGTAGATTCTTTACTTTTATGGTGCTTAGCCTTGGTAAAAAATAGTAATTCAGAAATTTAACTAGGTTAATGAAAGACTTTTCAAGTTAAGCTAGAACTAGGGTTCAATTTAAGTGAGTTCCATTGTATCAGGTAAAGAAGAATACATATACAAGACGTTTTTAGTTCACAGGTTCTCAAAGAATTTGTTTACGCAATATGTTAACTGATTTATTTTTAATAATGAACAGCCTTGGTTATGCCCCTTGTCAGTTTGTCGGTGTAGGTTATTTTCCTTGTTACATTCCCCTATACATTTCTATTCTATTGCTGTTGTCATGCACCAAATTTAGCATCATTTCAGTCATATCATGATAATATCGTGAGTGACTTAAATTTAAAAAAAAAAAATTATTTATTGCATACGTAGTCTAAGACTTCATTATACGCAATGAATTAAGGGCACTAACCTACAATATACAAATGTGATGAATATTAAAATCAAGCTAAGGAGATCTGAAAACCCAGATGTGGGGTCAGGTACCATGGAATCTAAGTAAGCTGCTCTTGCTGGCCTGTCACATTCATCTCGAGTCCAAAGTCAAGTTCAGAGCTGGACACCATAAAACTTAAGAATTTACTTAAGTCTGAGAATGTTCTCAACTCCANNCATGCGTGGTTATTTTGAAAACCATTATCAATTCATCCAGGTTCGACTATAGATAAATCGTGAACTACCAGGACTAAAACCATAGCAACGATCAGAATGGGTTATTTCTGTTCTGTAAATATACATTGAGGAGCACTTCAACAGAGAGACTATGTTTGATCAGTTTAAGCAGATACTTCACTCCAAATACTCAATACCATACGAACATTGAACACGTAGAACGTAAGAGATCGAATATTGTATTCTACCTTCAACATTATTTTTTGTCTTGGTGTCATGTTTCAGTGGTTTATTGCTTCTCTTTTGTTATTCAGTCACGAAATGATGTAGCCCTATTTCGGTTTGTTGGATCCACCTACGAAAATTCCCCTAAGAGACCAAATATCTTGATCCCATTTGAGAGCAATAAACACATACAGTAAAGAATAAATCTCTTATCAGATAAATCACAAAGAAGGCATCTATAATACTTTTATTCAATAGTAATATCAGTAACTCTTGTGAAATGATATGATCTATACTAAACACGACGCATTTCATTAATACGGAATAATTCATGTACAAATAATAAAAGTTACCAACACGATTCGATTTTTGTATTTTTAACTCATACTCTTATTCAAATTAGACTTTTTTGGCTTGTCCAATATGCATGTCATCCGCTTTGCACAAAACCGTGTCTGTTTCGGTACAATTTCTATTGGTCTATTTTAGATGTTTTCCTTGTCAAATGTAAAAACTAGATCATCACGAAGTATATTACAAGCTCATTGTGTCAGAGACGGTCGTTCGAGTCATTCAAGCGTTTGAATTATACAGTACATTACACATGACACAGCACGTTAGTTTTGTGGAGTTTTATGACGCGAGAGTGTTCCAGATTTTAACATTGTATTATAGAAAATAAAAAAAAAAACCAAGCGAATGGCGATTATTACGTAATGCAATATCGACAATTAGAAACGTTCACTCGATTCACCAGGCCAAGATGTTTACTCCGTTGCGTTTTGAATGTGTGGCCTAGCTACAAATGCAACGAAAGGACAGATAGAGAAAAAAAAAATAAAGAAATTCAGTCAATCAATAAATTAGGATAGATTAATGGAAACACAAATACAAAAAAAATCGGCTGGAATAAAACGAATTACCACGAGCACAAGTTGTTGTAATTCTAACTTATTGAAGATGCAATCGTAATTATAGTTGTAAATATTGTTTTCTATCATAGTAGTGAATATTGCTGTAGATGTTGTTGTTTCTGTAGTTGTTATTGTTGATGTCCTTGTTGTTGTCAAAGTTGATATTCTTGATGTCATAGTTTTTATTGTTGTTCAAGTTGCAAAAATGGTAGTGTTTCTCTATTTTTATCGTTATTGTTGCTAAGTTGTTATTGTTGATGCTGTTGTTGCTTAAGATGTTATTGTTTATGTTGTTGATGCTAAAGTTGTTATTGTTTATGCTGTTGCTTTAGTTGTTATTGTTGATGTTGTAGTTTTTATTGTTGATGCTGTTGTTGTGTAAGTTGTAATTGTTGATGCTTTAGTTGTTATTGCTGATGTTGTTGTTGTTTAGTTGTTATTGCTGATATTGCTGTTGCTGAAGTTATTGTTGAAGCTGTTGATGCTTAAGTGGTTATTGTTGATGTTGTAATTTTCATTGTTGATGCTGTTGTTGTGTAAGTTGTTATTGTTGATGCTTTAGTTGTTATTGCTGATGCTGTTGTTGTTTAGTTGTTATTGCTGATGTTGCTGTTGCTGAAGTTATTGTTGAAGCTGTTGATGCTTAAGTGGTTATCGATGATGCTGTTGTTGCTAAGTTGTTATTGTTGAAGCTGCTGTTGTGAATGTTGTTATTGTTGATGCTGTTGATGCTTAAGTTGTTATTGATGATGCTGTTGTTGCTAAGTTGTTATTGTTGATGCTGTTGATGCTTAAGTTGTTATTGATGATGCTGTTGTTGCTAAGTTGTTATTGTTGATGCTGTTGCTTTAGTTGTAATTGTTGATGTTGTTGTTGCTTAATTTGTTATTGTTGATACTGTTGTTGTGTATGTTGTTATTGTTGAAGTTGTCACAGATGTTATCGTTATAAAAGTTACTGTAATTGTAGTGTTTCTGAAGTTTTGATTGTTGTTGCTGCTTTAGTTGTTATTGTTGTTATATTTACAGTTAATGTTAGTGTTTCTGAACTTCTCATTATAGCTTGCTGACTCTTATCCTTGTGATTTCTCCCATTTGTACTCCAGTGCAATTTGTATAAAAAATCTCCCTAAGCTCCATTCTTTTATAGATACTGAGGACAATTTAAATCAATATATAAATTGCTTCCAGCAGTGCATCTTATAACTGAAAGAACTGAAAAAAAATTATAAACTGAAACAAGCTTTGGATACAACTACCTCTTGTTACTGTTGTATTGTTTTACGTCCCACTCAAGAATATTTCACTCATATGGAGACGTCACCGTGTGTCGGTGAAGGGCGACAATTTTTGTCTATGCTCGGCATTGCTGGCCGTAGAGCAGAGGGTTCTTTAACGTGCCAACACCTACTGTAACACGGGACCTCAGTTTTTACTGTCTCATCCGAAAAACTGGGACCGACAACCGCGAAGTGGCGCTGCGCTGATTCGAACCCCGGACCATTCGATTCGAAGTCGCACACGCTAACCACTCGTGCACGGCAACCCTAAACAAGAAAATTTAACAAAGATTTTATTTAACCTTGATATATAGCAAAGAATGGTACTCTCAGACATATTTGTATCCGGGGTAAAATATTTAAGCGAATATTTAAGTATAACCAGTAGATAAACAGCTTGGACTAGAATTTTATTCTCAGAGTGATCTGGAAAGAAGATTTTTTGTTTACTATGAATCTCTATAAGTCTTTCCTGTCAGCCGTAATTCGCCCATCAAACTTTATTAACTTTGAGTTCACCTGAACTAAAACACGACGGGGATACCCGTCAGTCCGGTTCTTTACAAATTTAGATCTCAGTGTTGAAAAATTCTAATTATTTCGGCAAGTACTGTGATAATAAGGTACTTCTTGCTTGACCACTCAATCTTGCTATTTTTCTTTTTCCTATTTCGTAGTAACTAGATACTATCAGGTCTAAATTTAGATGTGTTACTGCATCTTCTCACAAAACATACCCTTCCTTAAAACGAAAATGTCCAGCTAAGCCGAATGTCCATCAGACGCCGCCTGGTAAGCGTGGTTTTGTCAGTAATCCCCGTTTTTTTTTATTTCTTGACCATTTTGAATGGACAGTTTATCTCGAATAATAAAATTCTACGCCGGTCTTCTACAACATAATTAGCACAGTGTCCTTGTCGACGTCGGCTCAATTATTGTCCGTAACAACAGATTACTCGCGGTCAAATGAATCAGGCATGAGTTAAGGCATTTCAACCAGTTTTACCGGTTGGAAAGAATGTCCGGTCAAAAACTGTGACCACATTTTGTTACAGATTTAAAGCTACATTTTAATAATATCGCGTCCCTTCAAATATGCTCTAGTTTATTTGACCCTTCGTATTTTCAAGACTTCGAAATCTCGTATCTTTCACTAAAATATTTTTTCTCCAAAACCGACACAGAACTCAGTGTTGTAATATGTACTTTACTCAAACGCCAACAGCACCATCTCAAAGTCATGGGAAGATTACTCTACTGAAAAGATCAAATTTTACTTTAGATAAGTACACTTGAACCTATGTCCAAATTCAGAAAAATTCTTGGAAGCAATGTGTTTTGTAGTCACGTGTCAAATAGTACGCTTACGATAAAATCCGAGGACGAAATCTATTGTTTACCCTTGTATTGCAAGCACAATCAAGAAGCTGAATGCTGTTGTTATTGTTACGGTTGTATTATTGTTTAACGTCCTACAGAAGAATATTTCACTCATATGGAGACGTCACCGTGTGCCGGTGAAGGGCGACAAATCGGCCTATGCTCGGCACTTATGTCTGTAGAGTAGAGAGGGTTCTTTAATGTGACAACACCTACTATGACAAGGGACCTCGGTTTTCACTGTCTCATCCGAAAGACAGGGACGGCCAACTGCGGTGTGGCGCTCCGGACCCTTCGATTCGAAGTCGGAACACGCTAACCACTCAGCCACGGCGGCCCCAGAAGCTGAATGTAACACCAGAGGTGTGAATGGTGTAAAGGACGCTCGAACTGTTACTTCATTTTGAAAAGTATGATAATTTATAGAACCAAGTGTATCCGGCTATCTGTGCCGTGGATCCCATTTCGGAAGCATATTCAGACTCCAAGACAAACATTTTCCTCCAAGAGCAGAAGCAAACACGTGAAATTTACGTGTAGTCAATCAGACATTTCGGATCAACATTTTATCAATTTCAAAAAAAAATCTTCATTGGTTCAACAGAACAAAGTCATTGTAGCGAAACAAATTAAAATTCATCCATTGAAAATTCATAATGAGCTCATCGAATTAAGTACAGAAACGTAAAAGAACAAAAAAGCATTGAATCGTCACGTGCGAGATAGGTTTTGCAGAACAAATATTATGCAGCTTTCCACAGACAACCGCAATCAGTACTATTTTTGACTTGACTCCCATTGATTAGTTATTTGATCGAATCACATATTTAGCCTCTGGATGGAGAGAAGTGTAGAATAAAGAGCATAAGAAAGGGCGCGAACTCTGTCGTCTGCCGTGTTAAAATGAACTCTTTTCTTCCTTGTATTGTATTAGTTCATGTACTATGTGATACCCCTGGCCCATAAGGCATTTGCTTTACTAGTATCTCCCCCTGAAAAGACGTTAGCAAGGGATATTGTTTTCTAGAGTCATTCCATCGGTAATAGTCCCGCATAAATTATGTCCGATGTCACGAAGAACATGAATTAGTTCATTTTTTTTTTTGTTCGATCGTCGATTTCCACTTGTAGATTAGGTTATCTAAGAGACAGTTGGTATCTAGATCTCCTTTTATCATTATTGTAACTACTGTGGATTTTGTTTTGTTTGTTTTTTTTCCCACTATTATTATAATTTTTCCTCTTCTAGGGAGTGTCCAGAATTTAGCTGCACAAGACTGACCGGACCTAGACAGGACTATATTTGACCTAGATAAATTTAACCAAAATTAGATTTACTTTCTTTGTAAGTAAATTATTGAACAAAATATGTGGTCGGGCAACTGTTGTGAAAAAATCTTAATCATTTACTTCAGTTCGTACAAATGGGATTTAGAAACTTTAACTCAAATCCCCGTTTTCTGTAAAGAAATTGCAAGCACATGCAGGCATAAAAACGGTATAAACTTTTTAAAAAAAAGAAGCAAAGTACGCACAAACTATGACAAAGCAAAATTAAATTGAGAAAGAAAAGATTTGAAATAGTCTTAAAACCACAAGTTGACAACTGACATACAATCTTCAGTGTAACGTTCTAAAAAAATTACATGTTGTCAATTTGACGCCTATATAGTCGTTCGCACTATTTTTTGACAGCGTAATTACAAGTCTCATACATTTCCTATCAAGAACCGGCAGGGAGTTGAAAAAGATAATAGAGAGAATTTGGAACGGACGCGGAAAAGCATTACCCATGTGTGTTACGTACATTGTATGGTTAGTAAAACATAAAGGAAAAAACTTAGACACTCTAAACACAAAGAAGTGTCAGAAATAAATGAATTATAGAGATGATACCCCTAGGCTTATTAGGTATTTGCAGCAAGGCCAAGGAATTTGATTGTAAAGAAAATATTACATGTACAAGTAGCCTACGGATGCTGCGTGACAGTATTTCAAACGTATTGTTGCTGTTGTTCAATTGCTATGTAGCCTCTTAAGAATCTTTCACTTACATGGGATCGTCCTCGAATGCTGGTGTTGACCGACAATTTGGAAGTATGGAAAAAAAGATATACAGTGGAACCTTGGCGAAAGATAACCTCAGGTAGGAGACCAACTCACTATTCGGACCAATAAAAATAAACGTTAGTATTTAGTTTGGCTTTCACTTTTCAAAGCTATTTCAACCTCAGGTAGGAGACCACCTCACTAATCAAACAAATTTTCGTCAGTCACTTCGGTGGTCTTAATTGAGAGGTTACACTATACATAATTGTAGTGTGAGAAGCGTCGTATATGGCTCAATGGTTAGAGTGTTTGCCCTCTGATCGTACTTGGTCTCGGGCTCGAATCCGCGTGTAGTCAGCTGGCTTCCCCTGTCCTTCAGATGAGACAGTAAACTCCCAGGTCCCGTGTCAAAGTCGTTCTAGGCACGTTATTGAACTCTCCCTACTCAATTATCGTAAGTGCCATGCAAATGCCAAATTTACAGCCCTTCATTGGCATACAAAGACGTATCCATGTAAGTGAAAGATTCTTGATTTAGACGTTAAACAACGGTACAACCAACAAAAACATTATTGTGACGTCATGTTAATCTTAAAAGAAGAAATATATTGACTAAGTTTATATTAATTATAATACACTTGAAAACATATTTCAAAAACAAATTTGAAAAAAAAAATGGTTTTCACACCCATCCCTAACTTGAGTTTGCCATCCGAATTCCACCCACTAACCCACCTCTGATTTGAACCTATGTCCCAATTCGGAACACTCACTGACACTCCTTCCTATTTAAATTAGCAGTTTATCGTTTATGACCAAACTACACGTATAGACTTCAACTGTATCAACACACGGGGAAATATAAATGTTGTTCAAAGCTACGTTACAATGGCCGATTGTTCACATTTTACATCAGTATACAGGTGAGTTTTCTCTCCGATTATTGTCAGGGATCTAAAATAATTTGTCACGTGACACACTACTTTACGAAGTTATAAATGACAAAGTCAATATATTACGACATTAAAACATATTAAAAAGTGTACATCAAAACCTGCTTAACTTTTAATGCATTTTGGGTGAAGTAGAAGTTATGGAATAAAAACATCTTTTATTTTTTCTTTCAAAAAAGTTTTGTAAAAAAAAATATACATCTGATTCTCCTCAAATTTCTTCGAATAATTGATAATTGTAGGCGCCTTCGAATAATTTTGATAAATGCACTCTTTTTTATGCATAATTGTATAAACAGGAAATTGAGGTCATTTTATAGATACCGATATCAAACACGGACCGAGTAAAATTTCGTGAATCGTAATTATACTTCGCCGAAGATGCATCGGTCCGTTAGCAATAAGGTGACAATATCGTTACTATTTAACGGTGTTGAATGGTGAAATGTAACACCGCTCGTGCCTTGCGCTACCTCCCCTTATCAGAAAACTCGATCTTGAATTTCCCAGTGAAGACCTCAAGTTAGTTATTGGGAAAGAAAAAAAATCCGTAAATCATTACAAAGAGAACATTCATAGGAATTCGTCAAGCATAAGCCTTTTCACAATAAAATCAAATAAAACGAAGTCGACGTGGCTGGAATGAAAAAAAGGAACATTTCAACTTAAAAGACTTTCTCTATTAAATTTGCAGTCCTAATTTATAACACGATTGAGTGAAATAAGTCAAATTTAAAATTACATAATGCACATTCATTGACTGTCATGCAGATAAAAGTGTGAAATAAAGTTTTACATTTTATATAAAAAGACGCGAGTGATTTGTGACAGGACTACTGAAGCGTATGTTACTCATGTATATATTACGGTAGAGGTGTACTATAAAAGCCGTAAAATGGACTCCCTGATATGGGCTGATCTTAGGAGAGGGGGGAGGGATCACTATACAGGTCACCTCTGTAAGGAGTGGTAGAAAAAGCTTGATACCTATTTAATAATCTTTTTTTAAACGATTGCAAAATGGGCTTTTCGGGGATTTGAAAGTATCCCAAACTCTTGCGCTGACAAATTAAGTCAGCGGAAAAATCTTCAAACACACACACGCACACAGAGAGAGAGAGAGAGAGAGAGAGAGAGAGAGAGAGAGAGAGCTTCACAATTTTGCTTATAATTATATGCCATCTATTTCGTTCATTAATTTTTTAGATGAAAGTAATTGTAGTTTTCTTTAGTTTGCGTATGAGTTATTACGCGCCTTAACATCCATTGAATCGGGCCATCTCGACCTCTTTTTTTTATTTAGACATTCCTTCTGACATTAGGGTACTGATGCTATCCTTGTGCGCATTTTCGCGGAAGAACTCGGGGGTAATTAGGCGTGAAGTAAATCAATGGAAATTACGTAAAATGTCAGAAATTACGTGATAATCAACATGTTTCCAAACTGTTGCGTTAACTTAAAGAAAACATAAAGCCAGATCGCTGCAAACTAGTATATTAAGTCTAGTTTATTCAGATGCACGCGAACGTAAATTTTTGCACAATTCTAATGTAACTGGTTGCTACTGTCATCTTTCACTTACACGGAGACGTTACCATTGCCGTTAAAGGGCGAAAAAAATCTAAAAAATATTTCGGCACTTACGGACGGCAGTAGAGCAGAGAGCAGGAGGGGGAGGGGATTGCCAACACCAACTGTGACACGGGAACTCGGGTTTTACTATGCCATCCGAAGGGCAGGGACAGCCAACCGCAACGCGGCCAAGACTAATGTCATTAACTTTAGGTCATTTTTGTTGAGTTCTCTCTCTCTCTCTCCCTCTCTCTCTCTCTCTCTCTCTCTCTCGTTTATCACTGAAACACTTAAGGTCTCAAAATGTCTTTCGGTTGACAAAAGGTAACCCCTTCCCGTGCTTGTAATTCAAAGAACTCTCTCTCTCTCTCTCATTTGCCTTGAACCAAGCGTAGTTATGACCGAGTATATTCCCTTATTTTTGGCATATTACTTCTCATTTGTCGTAATTGGCTTATAGTTATTGATCTGCAACACTTTGAATCTTAGCTCAAGTATCTCAGGTTTGCCACGTCGACTTGTGTGGCGTTGACACTGAAACCACTGGAAAAAAAGCTGTTAAAACACCAGGAAATATTCAGGAGGGCAAACAAGTTTATTTTTATGACAATACTCACTCTTCCCCATTCTTTGTGGCGGATGACGCAGATTTGACATCATTTGCTGTATTTTAACATTAAAAAGAGCTTATCTAATAATTGTAAGGGTTATTTGTAATGAACTGACCCCCCAAAAAAATAATAAAATAAAAGCGACATAACATATTCTAATTCTTTGTGAAGGTCGACTTGATGCAGTAACTGTTAGCCTAATTTTACAAGTGGAAAGAACGCCAGTCCATTGCCAAGTTATTTGTGATGATCAGGACCAACCCCCCCCCCCCCCAAATAAAAGCACATAAACCACTCTTATTCTTTGTGAAGGCAGATTTGATACAATTGACTTTATTTGAAAGATGAAAACAGTGTCAATTCAGTGCTGGAGTTGTTTGTGATGCCCTTAACTCCATTCCCAGCCCCTCTGTAAAGACGACAACCCCCCTTCACCATCACCGGAGCCGGACAATATATGCAATTTCTAAATCTAATAAATAACCCCAACAGCCAAGAAACGTCAAATGTTTCCCTTAAAGGAATTAGAAAGACCCACTGAGACACGATATCGTAAAGGGAATGTTTACCTGAAACAAAAATTTTTGGGTGAAAATTCTTGAATTTCTCATTCACGCCCTTCTTGTTTCGCTATGGTTAATATCTACAGGACCATCGCGTGTTTCCATCTTGAGTCACGCGATCAAAGAACAAGGCGCACTGTGTTTGTACTATAAATAGTCCTCAAACTCTAATTTTGGATCGAAATCTCAATAGAGACTCAACGTTGCTGATAAATCGAACTCAGGACACATTGAAAAAAAATTGAGAATTGAGACAAACATTTATAAACTCAACGACAGAGAAAGACAAAAAGATAACAGTTTATAGAAAGAGTTTAACGCTTTTTGTTATATTTAGAGGAATCAAAGAGAATAAATCCTCTTATACGCATGAATAAGACTGACACAGCGCCAGGACATCGTGCTCGCCTCGGGACATACATGCATGCAGTCATGGGGTTCGAGTCCAAGACTCGGGATGCTAGAACTTCAGATTTCTCATTAAGTCTAAGAAAATTCTCAAATTTACTTGCTCGATCAATAACACTTCGCAAATATGATATTATACATGGACTTGTCCGGGTTTTAAATTTAGATCTATATGCCTTGGATTCCGTTCTATCACTTCCCAGTTCTTTGGGTGAAACCATACAAACCGATGTTCCATTTCATAGTACGATTTCACACGTTTAAGTTTGACCCCTATTACACATGTATATCGGGATTAGATCTTAGAAAAAGGAAAAAAAAGTTAAACCTTCAACAGTTCGATGCTGCCATGATTCGATTGAAATATATAGCCCTAGTGTTAAAAGAAGCGTAAAAACACGGGCAGACAAACAAATATCTTGTGGCCTGCAAAATGTCTGCACTCAATGACAGTAACAGTTAACAAGAGATTAAACACTGTGTACTTTTCGTTTGCATAAATAGAAATAGGACTCTTTCAGTCAAAAGACTACAGTTGTCGGTTTAACCAGTTTTTGTACAAATAACTAACTACGATTTGATTTCAGATAAGTCGGGTTTGGTGTGCAAAACTGTTTTTGTTTAACCATATCGGGATACCAAGTACAAGGGTGTTGTTATACAATGTACAAGCGCAAAAGTGTTAGACAGGGAGGAGGCACAATATATACATTATTTAAATCCCCCTAATGTCACAAGCGGTCCATAAATAAGTCCGCCTGAAAAATAGAAATTATATTTGCCTGTTTTATTCTAGTGGATTGGGGATTCGACAATTTCGTTTCCTGTCCATCGTCGTGATGGTAAACAATAATAGATGAGGGGACTTTATGGAATCCTTGGATATTTCATGGTAAATCCGCTATTGAATAACTGTAAGATCAAACCAAATGTGTTCTCTAAGATATCTATCAAAGAAGGGTCCAACATGGGTATGGTATGGTATTGTTGTTTAACGTCCCACTCAAGAATATTTCACTCATATGGAGACGTCACCGTGTGCCGGTGAAGGGCTACAAATGTTGCCTATGCTCGGCACTGCTGGCCGTAGAGCAAGGTGGGTTCTTTAACGTGTCAACACCTCCTGCGACATGGGACCTCGGTTTTTACTATCCCATCTGAAAGACAGGGACGGCCAACCGCGGAGTGGCGCTACGCAGCTTGAACCCGGGCCTTTCGTAGTCGAGCACGCTAACCACTCGGCAACGGAGGCCCCTCCAACATGGGAAAGCAATGTTAAGGTTTTGGCAAGTAAATGGCGCTACAAAAATAAACATAGCGACATATTGTAAGATGTGGAACGACATTTGAATTATGCCAAGATTGACTTTCAAGCAATGAAAGAAACAAACAAATGAGTGAAACATATAGGCATCTTGCAAGTACTATGTGACACCGGAAGCAACCTGT
Source organism: Pinna nobilis (assembly GCA_016161895.1). NCBI lineage: Eukaryota > Metazoa > Mollusca > Bivalvia > Pterioida > Pinnidae > Pinna > Pinna nobilis. The sequence goes on along the minus strand of JACSZP010012452.1, from coordinate 12,578 downwards.
GGCGCCCTCTGTTAAGGTTAGATATCAGAATCGAGACCTCATCGATCGACAGGTGGTGGGAAGCCAGTAGTCAAATTTCGCAAGTTTGCTAGTACTTCATGATTGACCCGATGGTCTGGAGAAACGAATTTCGTCATTTGAATGACAATGACCTCTAGAAGCTAATTGACCTACCTAAATACATGTACGTCATTTCAGAGATCGACCTGTTTTTACTATAGGTAACGTGACGGTCATCACGTGACGTAATCATGATTTAGGAGATGAAAGAGTGAATTCCATGAAGGGATATTGCATAATTATGTATGTTTATCTGCCCTCTGAAGAGCATCCTAGGACGGCACAGAAACATTGTTTGAAGAATTTCTCGATTTTTGCCCATTTTTGACAAATACTCCGTGTCGTTGTTGCTAGAAACGGTCAAAATGGTGTTGAATTCCATCACTGGCACGTGAACGCTCAACGTATTTCTTTCTTTCACAACGGATACTTCCTGCATCCTAGAAGTAGCTTACGAGTAATGTGCTGCTTTATATTCCTTTCAATTTGCAATATCACAGAATTGTCAGATCATTAGTTAAAACAATTCACACTGCTAGATTGTGGATGATTTGAATTTCCCTGGAATGCACTGAGGATATTGCCCGGTTTCAAAATTTCTGGGAATTAGCAATAAAACTGCAGCTAAAGATTGTGACTTTTGCATCCGAAGAAATTCAAAAAGACCTGTCAGCTTTGAAAGCGAGTCACCTGTTCATATGTGAAATGGGGAAAACGTGCAAGGTAAAGGGGTCAAACTTAAATAAAATGACACGGGGTTAAGGATTGCTGACCAAGACAAACGCCTGAAGTAGATTATTGGGAGAAAAACTCAGAAAACCAATCGATAGATGACGTCATCAGAGAGTGTTTTAACAAGCTCTTTTATTAATACTGTCTTGGTATCGGGCTCGGGTTACAGGCATCATGTTTATAAAAGAGCACGAGACGGGAATGACCTGGCAAAAGTTGTGCACGGTACAAAAAGGTTTTGCGAGTATTATTGCGTCACGTATGTGAGTGCGCGCGTATGCGTGTCTGTGTATATAGAAGTTATTTACTGCACATCGTCAACTAGCTAGAATACATTGTCTTTCGTATTTTACATTGAGTTTCCGTCTTTATTTCGGAGATTTTGTGACCTTTCAAACCATCATTGTCCATTCAAATGCTGTCTGCGTTTGATACGCGTGTGCATGTGTGTGTGTGTGAGAGAGAGAGAGAGAGAGAGAGAGAGAGAGAGAGAGAGAGATTCTTCTGTTTTCCAGATTTTGGCCTAAATACATGCGAGTAGATTCAAATTTAGGGAAAAACTCATAGTTTCATGTATATATGTTAATTTTTTGCAATAACAGACCTAACACACTGTCCTAAGTTCTTTATGAATATTTCCACAATAGTTCCAATTTTCCACAACGCTGCCCACGACCCATCATCGGCAATAGTATTTGGAGGGGATTTATATCTATTTATGCACTCCGTGTAACAGAAAGGAGAAAAATCTGCGTAACAATAGTACAAAGAGGCTTTTCTGGCGATTATTCGCATCGCCGCCTAAAGAGGGCGACACGGGTATAAAAAATATGAAGCTGGAGGTAAAGAAAACAACTTAATGTAAAAGAGTGTTTAGATTTTACCTCCTCAAGAGAGTGTCAATAAAAGTACCTGGCCAAACGTTTTACCTGCGCCAGGTGTTTTACATGGGATACACAATTATGTCTGTTGTGAAACGTTTTCAGAAAATTATGCAAGGATTTGTTGACAAGAGGAGCACAGTAAAATGAAGGGGGGGGGGGTTAATATATGTTTCAGATTGGTTCGTTGGTTGGTTGTATTTTTGTTTCACATCCCATTAGAGAATCTCTCACTTATGTGGAGACGTTCGAACCTCGAGATATTCTATCCTCAAACAGTGAAAATCACTACCATATGTGTCATAGTGGGTGTGGGAATCTTTGGTAGAGCACAACCGAAATTTGAAGACCTCCACTGGAATTCCGGGTGGCCTCTGTCGCTGAGTGAAAATACCCTTAGTGGGTTGTTAAACGACAACAACAACAACAAATATGTCAACAAAGTGCATTGATCTCATCGTCTATAAAATGAATTCGAATGATATCATGTATACGATAGGTTTTTTTGGGTTGTGTTGCCGTTCTGATTTGTTCACGCAATTGCCATCTGGTCATGAGTTCGTGGGTTCGAATGTTGAATACGTTTTTTCCTGTCCTGCGGAAGAGACAGTAAAATCCGAGGTGCCGTGCCACGGTACGTAGCTTTCAGCGCGTTATAGAACCCTCACTGCTCCATAGCCATAAGTGCCGAGTGTTTTTGAGATTTTCCGTGAGAAAATTTTCGCCCTTCACCGGCATTGGTGGCGTATCCATATAAGCGAATGGTTCTCGAGTGGGACGTTTATTGATAATACATCGGATCAATCCACTCTGATTTCGATTTAGACACATAGCTGCTAAAATAAAAACGCTCACACGCAAACATATTAACATTTGTCCAGCTTAGCCATTTGTAGATCCTAGTTTCTTGGCAGAATAAATCAAAGTTGTCATTTCCTAGAACGAGTCCAGGACATTCACGCTGATGAGGTCATTGAGGTGCCAGGTAAATAAAGACAAAGACCCTCAGTCAAGGTATGCATAAGTTGACATTTACCTGTGTGAAAAAAACAACTTCCGGGTCCGACGAGATAATTAAAACATTACTCACATGTCTAAACCGATAAAGAGAAGATGAACTGCAATAACGAGCTAATGGCTTCATGATTAGGAGGATATTGTCATTTTTTTTTCGTCAGGTCGTTTAAAAACAAGTGAGGGTATACATCTTAGGTACAAATGTAAGCCCCCTCCCCACTGAAAATACATAATTAATAGGCTACGCAATATTAGACAGAACGGGACATACATGTAAGCCTTCAGTATGTGTATTTATTCTATCTTCGTACTATTTTTATAATCAAGAATGTTTATTTGTTTCTCGTCGGGATCGGGTTCGTGAGCCCCTCTTGTTTTTCAACCATGCCTTCCCTCTGTGTTTTGGGAGAAAAATTCTCCCTCTCTCTGCCAGGGTAATAAAATTTGTTTACAACAACTGAGCTCACTAAAGGAAGGAGTATAATCATGAGATGTTTCTTGTTAACGAGTAAACCTCATTAAGCGAGATATTTTTGTCAACTCTTTTTCAATAACCAGTTTTCAAGAACTGACAAAAATAGAACCCGCAATGAAAAGACGCGCGCCCTCCCCCCGATGTGGCACACTATAATTAACGCTGGTTATTGATAAGTAAAAATATAATCCGCTTGGCGTTGACCTAAATCCTCAACATTTTATCCGTATTTTTTTAAAAAGTAAACCGAGTTAGTATTTAACTCTTATATCATCCCTCCCGTATTCCAGTTTTCCTCGCCAATGAACCGTGACCACACCTTATTTGGCAAATACTAAACCAATGCATCAATATAATTTTTAACAATTGGGTTATCTGCTATTAATCCGTTTCAAAGGCCGATATCGATATGCCTGACCTGTGTCAATTGATTAATGTGAAAATATTTGACCAAATGAACAAGTGTGTCGTCAACAAATATTAGATAATATTTCATACAACTCCTTGGTCAGCAGGTTTTGGTTGGTTGATGGTTGTCATGTTTCACTTCCCACCCAAGAAGCTTTCACTTATATGGAGACGTCGTCGTATGCCTGCAAAGGGTGACAAATTTTGTCTGTTCTCGGCACTTAAGATCACATTCTTAAATGTGCCAACTCCTACTGCGATACCGGACCTTGGTTCTTATTGCCTCATACAAGAGACAGGGACAGTCGACCACAGTGTGGCTCGGACTCGAACCCCGGACCTCTCCGTCAGAAGTCGAACATACTAAACACTAGGCCACCGCGGCCACGGCAGGTTTTGTTTTTGTTTGCTTTCGATTATATCCTAAGTCACTCGGTCAAATATTTTACAACATCGTCGAAGCATCAAGCAGATGCAGGCTTGGAAGGTAACAGGACCTTTGACCTCTGCTAGGGATTTTAACCTATTCATCAAGCTGATGTAGGCTAATGAGGGTATATAGGGTATTTTACATATGTTCTGGACTAAATCCTTTGCGTCAAGCTGATACAGACTTTTGAGATTACAGCCGAGATAGTTGGCCTATGTAGTGACTAAATCCTATGCATCAAGCAGTTGCAGGCTTATGAGGGTATGATATTTTGATATGCTTGGGATTTATCCTTACGCATCAATCTGATACAGGCTTGCGATACTACAAAACATCCCTGGTCATTGTTAAGGGACTTAAGCCTATGCATAAAGCTGATACAAACTTGTGACTTTACAAGACTTTAGAGCTATATTTAGGACAAAATCCCATGCATCAAGCTATTTCAAGCTAGTGTCACGGTGGTGCAGGACTCTGACTTCTGCTACGGATTTAATCCCATGCAGCGAGGGATGAGCAGAATATTTATCCCAAGACAATGAGTCATTGACATGAGACAATCGCAGATTGGTCAGTTGGTTGACAGGCAGCCAATCAGAGGCTCGGTTGCAGGATTGACTTAAGTTCGTCTCATGACCGGCGGATCTACCTTTCGCACAAGACCCGGGTTGCTTGGTTTGCAATTTATGACATCATGATCAGAGAAAAAGAAGTTGAGTAAATATATAATTGGTAGATTTTTTAGAAGTCATTGAACAAACGTGGTTCATAAAATAATTCTTTTTATGAAAATAATGTCCCTAATTAGTTGTTTGAAAATGTCACAATAATAAATTTAACAAAAAAAGCTCTTATTCTACTTATAAATATTCTTACATGTAATCAATCAAATAGCGATTTTTTAAACAAAACATAAGACATTGAGAATAACCAGAAAATGCTTGAATTAAGTTAAGATCCGTATTTCTGTCACTCCATTTGTGTGGGCACATACATGAGTGGTATGCCACAGTTACTTCCGTTTAACTTCCGGCTAGATCCTGACTCAAAACACGACATCTCAGACCCATCAACAGAAAAATACCACTTTGAAATGAAACATGATAAATAAATAAATGAATGAATAAATAACTAAACAAGATCAACTGAACTTTTAATAAACAATTACAGGCATACACGGGGATAGGGTGTAGGCTACCACTATGTAGGCCTACCATAAAAATGTATATGTAGAATTATGCTATCCTTTAGAATCATATATAAACAAACGCTCCCATGACACAAAACTGTCAGCACTTAAAAAGCTCTCACTGCCTAGTAGATTCTAAGCAAAGCATAGGCCCAAGTTCCCTAGCCCTTTAAGGACATTGGCCGATTTCTCCGTGGGTAAAATGACCCTTGACTGAGTGTGTTCGCTGCGTTTCCTCCCCACTTCAAGTACTACATGTAGTAGTCAAAATTTAGCCCAACTTAACAGTGAACTAAAGGTCAATTTTACTGAGAAAGTGGCAAGTACATGTATAAAAATCTTAAATCAGCAATGACTGATGAAATACATACATGGAATATACAAATGAGTGAAAACGGGGACATTAGTCCGATATACATGTATGTCTCTGGTCCGAGTACAAAGAAGGCTTTACGTGTGTTTTGTATATGGCATATCAAAAGAGTAGAGCAGCGTGCAATTGATTGCTGTGTTTATAACATACATGAATAAGTTGCACGAATTTGTTAAATATTGTCCTGTGTGCTTGCGTATTAACGTACATTTTCCCAAATAGTATGTATTTTAGACCATTTTATGACCACTTTACGCCTTCGTATTGACTTGTGGGGTCTTTAACATATCAAGGTCGTAATCTAGTACAGTTGTGTACATTATTTAGTCATTTAACGCACTGAATATGCACCCTGTTCCCTTTGTCGCGTGAAACCGAACCCAACTAGCTTCCGACTATGTTTTTTTCCACAACAAAGAGCCATGGAATGGACTTAATCCATACGATAACGACACATAAATAGGTTCAATCACACCTTGGTACTACACGGTTCAGACGACTAATCACATATGACGCTGATGTTCGGGTTTCGGACTGTTTTGATGTAGATGTTTGATGTGTCTTAACCCCTTATACACCCCCGTTGTGACTCTATGGTTGGCGTGTGCGCCTTTCCACGGTGGAGTCGTGGTTGTGATGTGACTGGTTTTTCCGATCCTTCGGACGAAATGGTAAAAACCGAGGTCTCGTGTCACAGTTGCTGTCGACACGTTGACTGAGGAATCCAAACTGCTAGTGGCCGTAAGTTCCGAGAATAGTCCATATTTATAGCGCTTCACCGGCATACGGTGACATCTCCATATAAGTGAAAGGTTCTCAAGTTGGATGTTCAACAATAAGACAACAAATCAGCCCCCTCCCGTCTGTTTGGTCAAGGCCCATTTGATAAATACCCCCCTTCCTTTCACCAATCGAAAGTTCTTATAGACAAACACCTATTCATTACTAACAATGCGTAAAAACGACTTCGCCTAACGATGGTCACCACTAGGTTATTTCGAATCATTAGCTGTAAATTCGATTTTTGTTTTAGGTCCGGTCTATGTTACGGACACTCGACTGTATGTATCAATCCCCCTCCACACCTCCTGAGAAGTAAAGGCGAATCCATTACTTGTACTAACAGAGTGGAAAACAATTAAGCACGACGTTGCGCGAAAATGGCAATACTGATTCAATTTCATTAGATTTTGCCGGTTTATCATATACAACATTAAGCTAGTGTATAAGACTCAAACTGTGGTGTCCAAGATTCAGATCTATTTTATCGACACCCGTATTTTCCTCAACACCCCCCCCCCCCCCTTTCCANNCAACCCCCCCCCCCCCCCCTTTCCATCGAGTCGCACGCATGACCAAGAATGTGTATAAGCATAAACAACTTTATTTACCTGACGATGGCCATCATTATTCGATAGCAACCCTTTTTCCTCACGACTTTGTGGAGCCCAGTCTCCCCTTGGTGGTCCTGTGCGTCAACATCGACATCCTTACACACGAGCATGTAAATAGCTTGAACTGTCTCCGGGCTACAGAATCGCTCACCTCCCTCCACCAGAAGGTGTAAGAGATTGCCTCCCGTGGTCTCGTCTCTTAGGTTCACATCTTTTCCAGTTTTTAGATACTCCCATAATGATTTCATCACCTGTTCTGGCGTTCCAGAGACAATCGTTTTGAACAATTTGGTCTTTCTCAGATTCATGACTGTAAATTCTCGTTGAAAGCCTTGACAAGTTTATATCCTCGATTCAGCTACGACAAACGAATGTGATGACCAAACGATTAACAAACACTGTCGTCTGTTACAATTCTTGTATCTTTCGCATCTTTTTTAATTCCGCTTCTGTTTGATACTACTCCCAGACGACAATGAACCCGTATTGATCCCGCACACCTTGTTTTGATTTAGATTGTGTAAGTATAGACAGATCAGTGCATTTACCTATGTCAAGCGAATCGCACTTCGAAACGAGAGTGGAGAAAGAAAATCTCGTTCATTCAAGCGAAAACTGTGTAAATAATAAATGCCCGCTAGCTAGTAGTGTATTATGATACGAATAGAGTTTTTGTTACGCTTGACGCTTTTCATTATTTACCTGTGTCTGCGTGTATTTCGCCCGAGCTGTTATTAGTAATTTGCCTGTGATCGCGAAAAATCGCAACCAATTGGGGACTAGAAGGTGTGGCAGACGTAAACACACACATGTAGAGGTCGATACGGTTGAACAACGCTACCATGTAGCTACATTATCGATGTAATTTAATTGACATGAGGCTGGGTAGATACATACACTGCGGAGCTAGTCTTGAGCTGGTGCACGAGTACCAGAAGCATCACGTGACCTATATACGTCTAAAGCATCATTGATGTTTATCTGATTAATATGAAGAGCTATTACGATCGTCTGATCGATGGCAACTTTGAGGTAGAATCTGGGACTGGGCTTGTGTGACCTGAGGGACTTGGGTTCGAATCTATAGAAGCACATATGGTTAAACATTATATATTTTTCCCTTTCGAAATATTACAATTTCATGAAATTCTTGAATTTTATGAGTAAAAGGAGTAGGTTTAATATTTACGTTTGAATGAAATAAATAGTTATGTTTGGTTGGATGTTTAACGTCCGCAAAAAGAATCTTCCGGGGTTGCGGTGACCAGCTAGCGGCTAATGTGTACAGCCTCTGATCGTAAGGTCCGGGGTTCAAATCAGAGCAATGCTGCAGTTCAATATCCCTTTCTTTCGGTGTAATGGAGGTCCTATACCACAGTAGTTGTCGACACGTTAAAGAACCCACGCGCGTAACTAAAGGGGGGGGGGTCCGGACCGAACAACTCAGACCCCCCAGAAAATATCGACCACCCCCCCCTCCCCTGGAAAAAAAATCCTGGATCCGCGCATGGAATGGCCATAAGTGCCAGCATAGGGCAAAACTTGTTGCGCTTCAACGACATACGGTGACGTCTCCATATGAATGAACGGGACGTTCCACACCAAATCAACCAGTTAACCAACAACATAAATCATCTTTCACTTATAAAGAGACGTCACCATGTGCTGGTGGAGGGCGATACATTTTGCCTGTTCTATTACTTATGGCCGTAGGGAAGGGATGTTTATTAAACAAACCAACACTTACTGTGAAGCAGGGGGTTAGACACTAGATCGTGAGATCATAAGTTCAAATGCACTCGGTTGTATAGATTGTTTTTGTCTTTCCTGTCATTCAATTGAAAACCAATGGCATAGGAGGTATCAGCAAGTAAAATAACTCTCGATGTACAATGGACAATAGGGCAGAGTAATTGTTGGTTGCATGCGCGGACGGATCTAGAAAGGGGGAGTTCTTTAGTGTGCCAACACCTGCTGTGACACCGGACCTCGGTTTTTGCTGTCTCAACCGAAATACAAGGACAACCAACCGCAGCGCAATTCGGGCTCGAGCCCCGGACCTCACGATCAGAAGTCGTACACGCTAGCCACTAGGCCGCGGAGGCCTCTCCGAGTATT
>JACSZP010012446.1:0-10794 GCA_016161895.1 Pinna nobilis | reverse complement strand
GAAACCTGTAGCATGTCGATTATAACGCCAATATTATAATGGCTGTAACTTCTAATTTATAACTTTTTGTAACTCAATGGAATCATTAATATATTTTGCTTAATGGTGTACCTGCAATGGGATAATAAGAAATAAGCATTCAGTGTTTAATAGGTAGATTGAACACAATTTCGATTGACCACTGAATTCTTTAGTGAATAATCCAAGATGGCTGTAGCAACCCCTTAAGAAAATCTTGCTCATTTGAAATGTGTAAATTCCCAATCTATTGTCCATTGTCACATTGTACACCAGACGTGATGCATGAATTAGACAGGTTGCGTATGTTTTGTTTACAGCTGACAAAGCTGGTAATAACATTATCTTTTTTTTTTTTGTAAGGCGTGTTATTACAACTGCATTCTCAACGAAGTTCACATAATGTCCACATTGTTAATCATTCGTATACACCAACAACCCTTTAAAATATGAAATTCTTCAAAATCACGTTTCAGTTTTAAACACATTGAATGTTCCAGTCAACATGACAAATGAATACGAGTTAGGCCACCTGTACTTGATTCCTAAACTTCACAAAAACCCTAAAAAACAAAGATACATTGCTAGATGCAGCAAATGTTCTACAAAACCCCATCTTTAGTCCTCACGAAAATATTAACAGCTTTGAAGAAGAAACATCAACGGCATTGTGCCACAACATATGCCAGAAGCGATGTGAATCAGATGTGGATTCTCAAAAATTCTAAAAAAAACTTTAAAGTCACAACAGTTTTAGAAAATAAACAGCATCAAAACGTTCAATTTTTCAACACTTTACACCACCACCCATCACAATAAATTAAAGACTTGATTTTTTGCATAATATATATATTCATATTTGGTGTTCGGTCATCCAAAAGAATACATTGTTAAACGCCACTCTAATTCTACGCACAACCACTCCGAGGTTTATATTAAAAAGATTCTAGAGTTCCTCATTGACAATATGTTCGTAGTCTTTGATGACGGGTCCTCCAACAGTCTATTGGAATTCCCATGGTACCGAAATGTGCTCCTCTTTAGCTGACCTATGTTTGTATTCTTATGAGGCAGAATTTATTCAAAAGCTTTTACGTGAGAAGAAAGAGTTTAGACATTTAGATACACCGACAAAGTTTTATCTATTAACAATAATCATTTTCATTCATATATCGATTCGATATACCTCATCGAACAACTCGAGAAAAAAGACACTACAAAGTCTTCTACGTCTGCTTCGTATTTGATATACGGAACATAAACCTTAACGGTAAATTGAATTCCTCAACTTTATGATAAACGGGATGACTTTAGTTTCACCATTGTCAACTTCCCATATTTATGTAGCAATATCCATCCTCGCCTGCATATGGAGTTTATATCTCTCAACTGATTCGATACGCTAGAGCTTGTTCACCGTATGACCAGTTTTTTAGTCGAAGTGAACTGCTGACAAACAAGTTGATGTAGCAAGGGTTCCAACAGTCTCGATTAAAGTAAGCTTTTCGTAAATTCTACGGTGTGTACAATGATCTGGTTTGCCGATACGGTCTGTCATTTGGTCGAAAACTGTCGGACCCGTTTCACGACCTTTCTTTACACACTGATTTTGACTACGGATAACTCCGTTTACCTGATCAAGATATAGGGCTCAAGACGGGTGTGACCGGTCAACAGCGGATGCTTACTCCTCCTTGGCACCTGGTCCCACATCTACTGTATCAGGGGATCTGTGTTTGCCTAACTCCTTATTTCGCCGTTTTTGTAGGAATCATGAGATCGATCACTGTTTGTTGCCTTTACCTTTTAATTGATCTCTGTAGCATTTCGATAAGAAGTAGCAATTTGTCATCTTGGACATTATTCAGCATTCAGCAAATGAACAACTTGTTCGTTGAATGATATAAAACAGACAAATAAACTAGCATTGACAACAACAAATCATGGTTCTGACGCCATTCGAAGGTTATGATGAGAAAATAAAGTAATACAAAATGAATTACTCAAGTATAACTTGATACTTAAACAGGAATCTACTTTTGCTGAAGTTTCATATTAAAGATAAGCTTAGAAGTTCAAAAGCTTTTGAACTTTAAAGAAAAAATTATCCGACCTAGGTAAAAATTTTATTTTGACATACCCTACTTATCCATGGGCATTTTTGTTATTTTGAAACAACCTACTTCTTTTTCGTAGACAACAGACATATTTGTATTTGTTTTATTGGAACAAACAGCTGCCATGACTCCTACAGCAGCTATAAAAGGCGAATTAGTGCTGCCAGTCGTCACATATTCTACACCTGAACGCTCAACGCGGCACGTGCAAACCAGACTGAACTAAATTCAACTGCACTTACCCGCACATTTGTCACTCTATTTTGACCCTGGATCGGATAATTGTTCAAGTGCTTTTTAACTTCTTAGCTCAGCTTTAAGAAATAAAGATAACTCAAAGATAAAAGACAAATACGTACAACTCTCAGACAGTCTCTCGGGTCCTCGGGTGATGTTAGCCGAGCTGCTCAGTACATCGTTCTTTGCATTCCCCTTGCACCGTAGACAACAGTCAGAGGACTGTGGATTGGTGTTGGAACAATTCCTGCATTCCCATGCTGGAAATAAAAGATAAGAATGCACAAATATGTATTTACATTGAATACAATATACATAGCACCAGGGGAATACTGAAAATAATCTTCTGTGTTTCACTGGTCCATTTCTCATGTCCATTTTATTGCACTGTAAATTGTCTAAAACACACATTTTCAGAAACCATATAACAAAACGCATCACGATATGTTAATAATTTTCATATGAAAACACCGTTTTAATATTATATTTTGTATTACCATTATAAAAAACTTATATCTGTCCTTATTTGACACTGCTGGCATCAAGAGTTATCTCCCATTTCCCATAATGCAGTGCATCTTTAAATATGGCAGCGCCCATAATTCAATTGTTTCATCAGTGTTATAATATCTGGATCATGTGTTAAATCGCCTCCACCCATCTGAGACTAAATTGAGCAGACTTTCATTAGAGGTATTGTTTCATAATTTGGACAAAATAAGTGGAGTGTCATTTGAAATGAGAGAAGAGGGTGGTGTAGCCTACAAAGTGAAAGGGGGCTAACTGACGGGGTCTGGTTATTATTCTGATAGCCCATTATTCCGATGGCCACTTTCATGCTTTGTCAATCACTTGTAGTTATACACAATGTAAGTGTATGTGTGTTCCGTGTGGTCGAGGTATGTATTCAAATGGAATTCCTAAGTTTGCATGAATGAATGCATTTGGAATTCTAATCTTAATCTCAATCAAGTAATTCAGAGAAGACTTTTGAATGAATAAAACAAGGTCCTGACGTGTCAAGGATTAGATTGGCGTGTCAGAGAACATCATATGTCATATGTATAATCAATAAAGATTTTTTGACCAAGCTTCAGGTTAATTTTTTCATGATATGACATGAAATTTGTTGAAAATTGGCCCGTCTGCTGAAAAAAATGATCTGTATCTTCATTTTCCCGGTGTCACAATGAAGACCCTATATCACAGTGGCAAAATATAAAAAACAAAAACCCTAACTTGTCAAATGCTCAAAGTGCTGAGTTTGAAGCCCTTCACCTGCATTCTATGACATCTTCATATGATTCATGAGTAGAACATAGACAAATCAATTAGGCCCATATAAATGAAAAAAATTAACTCACTTTTCCCAGGTCAACTTCAATGTAATATTCACTATATTTATCAAATCTTATGGAATAAGGGGGAAAGTTACCTGTGCAGATACATTTTAGCGTGAAATATCCAACCGGAAAATACAACTCTGACCAAGGCTACCTTATAACATACATGTAAACCTCCCCCCACCCAACCACTCTTATTCAAATTAGCCAGGCCTGCAATATATTTATTGCTTGATAAATGAAATGGGAAAATGGAAATTATTATATCAATCAAAATAGTCAATAGGCTTATTTCCGGAGTAATGGGCAATAAGAATAATCAGCTGTGTGAGTGACCGGCTGTTGGAGCAATAGCGTGGCCTTATAGTGACTAGGAGTGCACTACACCACTAGCATCTGTCATCATTTAATTTCCAAAAAAATTCAAATCACAAGAACAAGAGGACCAAGTTTTAAATGTCAACGTGAATTTGGAGGGCTCTAGAATCCAGTGAGAAGAGTAATTTTAGTATCCGAATCAAATAATTACTGCATGCAGCATGCAATTGTAGATACATTTGTACATTAAGTTTTAAGCCTATTACTTTTGAACAACTGTTTTAGAAGAAAAAATTTCCAATGATAATCAAGAATAAATACCAGCTTTGTAAATATTCTAAGTCTCACCCCTGTACAACACTACATATATCTTTATTCATGTATTCTAAGATCAGTATTTATTTCAAGTATTTTTTATGAAATTGCTGTGGGACAAGGGATGGGGCGGGGGTGCGAGAGGATACACGTCTTTTGATTGTGTCAAAAAATATTGTTGGTTTACAAATTGGGATGAAGAACTTGGGACAGTTTTAGGTTTTTTTTTAATTTTCAACTTTATTGGACAACTAGGAGCCATTTTCCGAGCTTTGTCAAATTATCCTGTTTAACTCTCTATAAGTTTTGCTGGATTAAATCTTCTCCAAAACCATTATACATGCTGACTTCCTAGGGGTAAATCAAAATATTTATTATGAAATTAAATGTATCAAAATTTCCTTTTGTATCAATTTAGTGACTGTCAAATACCTGCTAAATAGTCGGGCTCGAGATGACAGTCAGATTGATTGTTTTTAATTCTGTGTTGGGATAATACTATATATCTCTCATATTAAACTTGAAAGTGCTGACTTATCAATTGTTCATTCCCAATTCTTAAAACGTAAAATATCAACACGCAATAACATTCAGGGAGCATTTCATGAAAGATCGATCAGTAAAGCTGTTATATTTAATGATATTTTTTCAGGGAAACCGTTGATATTTTTAGCACACCGGCGCCACATCTGTAGTTTGGCGGTAAACTTTTCACAATTTCTACATCTTCTTCAGAGCCATTGCAGGTATTTCCATAAAGTTTTGCCGGGTTTTTTTAAAATAATTTTTGTGTGAAATTTCAAAAATATTTCTAAATCCAATACATTGTGTGTATTTAATCATTTGAATTGTATCAAAGTTCTTTGGCCAATACACAACCCTAATATTGTCTCATAGGGATCATTTTGGGGACTTAATGTCGCTATCCCCATTTCTCTCAAATGAATTGTCATATCAACATAACATTTCTGTTCCAGGAATACATGATAGTCATACAGTTAAATATGTACTATACACATGGTTATTTTCGCCCTGTGTTATTTTCGTGCTGATGCAGTTGCAAACAGTTTTGCTCGTTTTAAATTCGCCCAGACTCCTAATAACTCTATACAAGAAAAATAAATTGTTTGAATTTGCCCAGTTTTTTTATTTGCCAACTGACGATGGGCGTAAAATGGGCGAGGAAAACGGGGTGATTGCCCGTATTCAAACATCCATCTAAAATTAAATTTGCCCCAATTATTCATTAGACCTCTAAGATCTGTTTCAGGGATGAGTAAAATAAAAGCCTTTTAAAGCTTTATAAATCTTTTTATTTCTCCTTAGTTATCCATATGTATACTAGACCCTTGGATCTCTAGTATACAGTATCAACAATATCACATCATTGTGAGTTTTTAAAAAATAAAAATCCTTTTGAATGGCAATAGATAATTTGAATCCCATGGTTTTGATTCTGACACCAAACCACAAATTGTAAGTGTGGCCTTATAATGATTATTACATGACTGATAAATTAATTTCTTTTTTTCTTAATATCAAATCAGTTTCAACCAGTGGTTCATTTTCAGTTCTTGAACAATCCCTGATTTTCCTATTTCTTAGAAAGTATTGAAGGAATCTTTCTCAATTAAACAATGGAAGTGTAAGGGGTGGAGTTTAAATGTGTGTTGTACATATTGGGATTTATCAGAGAAAAATGAGATCCACAGGGGAGAAATGCATTTCTAAAGTTAATAAAAAAAAAATAAAATAAATAAATAAAGTTCTAAGTTAATCAAGCATTGAGTACTACCATCAAGGAACGTTTCGTGGCTATAGGTCTAGGTTCCAGAGAAATTTGAAGTTATTAAAGCCAAGTATCTCAGTATAGTATAGCAATGAATAAATACGTGTAGCTGAGCTTTTCAAAAACTTGTAGGCATTGATTCTCCTTTGATTATTGAAGGCCATAAGGTCAAAGGTGAAATTCAAAGAAATAATTGAATCCATTGGATTACTTTAGCCTCCTGTTCGAAAAGGGTAGGGGCAGAATCGGCCATTTCTGGCCCCAAAAATTGGAGTTTTTTAAAGTTGAGTATAAAGATTTTTTTTTTCTCTTTAATCAACTGTTGAACTTCTAATGTATTGCAATGTACGTCACAAGAAATGAAAACCAATGTTATCTACGAGTGTATCTCCCGCCAAACATACGTCACATTGCTAAAAATGGTAAAAACTTGGCTGATGACACACTCAATCGCTGGAATGTATATCCAGCAAAAGCTTGTAACAAGATGATACTTAATATGAATATTCAGGACAAACATATCTATAACCATATTAAGTGTGAATCTGTTATCTTCTTTTGCTCGGGGTGAATTTTTATAAAGACAAAAACTCGCGTACATGTGTAATATATTCCGGATCCATTTTACCGAGACGGTTTCGAAAATTCGTACTTCCGGTTGACGACTTCGATGCAAAATCAGGATAATTTGAAAAAAAGTCATAGCCTCCACTGCTTCGCATTACTTAATTAACTTGTCTATCTTAAAGTTGTTGATTAATATCCCTCGCCGGTGAGGGTGCCGACCTGTACGTGTGTTGCCATTTGTAAACAAGCGAGCGTGAGCGATTCTAATAATATAAACCATTTACAGAAACGGATTTGTGAAAACGGTCTAGTGTAGCGGACGACACCAAACCGCAGCCCGTATTATTCAACCGTTAAAATATTGAAATTTTCTCCTACAACAGTTCTGTTTTTTCATCATGATAACATGCGCGGATCTAGGAGTTTTTGCGGGTGTCATTTTAGACAGTATTGATAATTTCCAAAAATTCAGGGTTTTAAACATTTTTTTTAGTTTTTGGCCGTAAAATACAGAATTCATGAGTCAGCAGTGTATAAAGTTCATTTTCTCTCATAAATACAATACACCAGCTGAAATAAATGAATTTTACACAAATTGAGGTGGGGCCAAAATGGCCGATACTGCCCCTACCTCTTTGTCAGCAGATTTCAGGAAACATAAAGTCCACTCTATCATAGATATACATGTACATATGAAAGATATAACAGTGGGAGATCAAGATCCTTCCAAATCTTACATATATACACATTATTATTTTATTTGGGGGGGGTGTAGGACTGGGGTTGTGTGTAGGAGACTATCCGTTCGGGCACACACCATGTAACAGGTAAAAAACCCTAACCTTATAAATGGTTTGGACTAAAAAAAGCGCCGGGAAATTCCCACGAAATCTGTGGACTGGAAAATTCCCGCGGTAAATCGATACCAGCTGTTTACAGGATAAAATAGAGCAGCACGTAACGAGAGAAAATGGTTTAAAGAAAAAAATTATCTTTATAAAAACTGGGGGAAAATGTCTATATCAATGGGGAAAATGAAAAAAGTTTACTCGGTTGTTTCTAGCTATGTTAGGGGAACGACGAGGGCAGAGGACATTCGTCGAGAAATGTAGAGAAATTTATTCGAGTTATCGGAGAGTTGAGAGGAAGAGTTAGAGAACCAGAATTTAACGAGATTGGGCGATTTAAGCGCTTTTACAGAACAATTGAGAACGACGCTAGCATGTTTAACGACCCAAACACCATGTTTCAAAATTGTAGGGGTTTAATCATTAGAGAAATAGATAGGCAAGTTCGTGAAATGGATAGTTTAAAATTCCAAATGGGGTAGCTATAATAAACGAGACAGCTGTTCTTGGAGCGGGGCGACAACAACAGGATATATTTTCCTCTAGATAAAGCATTGCTTTAACGCTAAATAATATGGGAGAAGAAGTCGATAAATTGGTTAAAGAGATATTCGGAAGTTTTCAAACGCCTAAAATTACTGGTTCTGGATAGAGAACAAGACAATGTTTAAGATTATATATTAAGAAAAATTAAATTATTTAAGAGGAGGATCTTACATCGAGCTTCCAATTAAACTAAAAGCAAAGAAGGCCATCATCAACGTTCGAAATACAGATAACGAATGCTTCAAATGGACCATTCGTTCTTGTTTGCATCAAGTAGATAAAAACGCAAGACCTCGGAAGCCACAA
Organism: Pinna nobilis; assembly: GCA_016161895.1. Lineage (NCBI taxonomy): Eukaryota > Metazoa > Mollusca > Bivalvia > Pterioida > Pinnidae > Pinna > Pinna nobilis. The sequence goes on along the minus strand of JACSZP010012446.1, from coordinate 2,390 downwards.
GGACGTCGTCCTATCCGACGGAAGACGAGCTAAACTGGGAAGGAATAGATTTCCCCACGCCGCTCAAAAATATCTAGCGGAATTAGAAAAAGTGCTCGAAAAGATTAACACCAGGTTAAAGGTAAAAACGCCGTTAAAATGATCTCTACAGATAACGCGCACTATTGCATGTCGAACGTGTGTTGGATTTGCGAAGAAGAGTTTACGGACAGTAATTCCGAGAATTCTGAATTAAGACAGGAAAGAAATAAAGTATTTGAAGAATTGAAGAAGGCAAAAGACAACGAAGAAATAGATAGGCTAAAAATAATATATACCAAAAGCTTATTACAAAAGTGTCCGGGTAAAGGTGGCAAACTACGAGATCATTGCCACGTCACCGGAAAATACAGAGGCGCCGCTCACAACTTTTCCAATTTTAAGTTAAAAATAGAGCCCGGAAAAACCAAAATTCCGGTCGTCATTCACAATCTTAGCGGATATGACTCGCATCTAATCATTCAAGAGATAGCTAATGCATTTGAACACGATAACATAAGCTGCATCCCCTTTTAGTTCTGAAGAGGTTATTTCTTTCTCCGTCGCGCAATTTATCGACAGCTTCCTGTTTATGAGTAGACCCTTAGACTACCTGATTAACGACGATTTCCCCATAACCGACGAGGTCTTTTGATAAATTGTCTAGATTAGTTAAACAAAAAGGCGTATATCCGTACGAGTATATGGACCCTTTCCATATATTTGAAGAAACCGAGTTACCGCCAAAAGATAAATTTTATTGTTCTCTTTTAGACAGTCACATTAAGGACGAAGATTTTCAACACGCTAAGGCAAATTATCCGTTTTTAACCGGATACGAAGAGAAATATTCTGGACGACAAAATATCGACATTTGGACATTGGAGGATTTAATATTTATAAACATTTTTAAGTGTTTATAATTTTTTATTCGACAACCAACAATTCTTCTTTAACAACATTTCTCTGAGGCGCGGAAGCCAGGAGTTTGAAGAACCCAGTAATGCCAGTAATGCTAACGGAATTGCTGGAAATGCCGTTAACAATGCTACTAGCATTGCTTGAAATGCCGTTAACAATGCTAACGGAATTGCTAGAAGTGCTGTTAACAATGCTAACGGAATTGCTAGAAGTGCTGTTAACAATGCTAACGGAATTGCTAGAACTGCTGTTAACAATGCTAACGGAATTGCTAGAAGTGCTGTTAACAATGCTAACGGAATTGCTAGAAGTGCTGTTAACAATGCTAGCGGAATTGCTTAAAGTGCCGTTAACAATGCTAACGGAATTGCTAGAAGTGCTGTTAACAATGCTAACGGAATTGCTGGAAGTGCCGTTAACAATGCTAACGGAATTGCTAGAAGTGCTGTTAACAATGCTAACGGAATTGCTGGAAGTGCCGTTAACAATGCTACTAGCATTGCTGGAAATGCTGTTAGCAATGCTAATAGCAATGATGAAATAAGCGCGAACTTAATGGTAGAGCGTGTCAAAATTACCAAAACATCCTACAGAGTATCTAATCCCCATATACTGTTAAATTACTTTTTGTGTATCAAAATCTTTCCTCCAGTGGCGGCGGCCATNNTACCCTGACGAGTATCTAACCGGCTACGGTGTGTATTTGAGTTTACGACGTCAAATTTACCCGTTTAGTACAAAATATTGTAATAAACTGTCTCCTAGTTAATGAATGTCTCGTACCAATTACCAAAACTGATTTTATTTACTTTATTAAAGTCAATTGAACTTCTAATAAAGTCGTAAAAACGTCCATGCGTCGTTTCGAAGGGACGTAACCCAATGTAAACATCACGTGTTTTCGTGGGAAAACTCGGTTTGCCGAAAGCCGACGATCTACTGCTACTCGCATTAATTTTTCTATTCTAATGTCAATTGCTCATTCCTTTGACTGAACAAATGTTTTTTTTCTGATATTTTTTGCGTAAAAAACGTAATGTTCATTCATCCTGTTATATGATTATGCAGTATCTCTGTTGTCAGTCTCTCTGTCGTCTTCTACATGGGTGCAGGACGTTTCGAGACCGGGGCGTTTCGGGACTCGTGCAATATGACGATTCGGGACCTAACATCGGACGTTTCGGGACCCATCAAAAAATGATTTCTCATAATAAATTGATGTTCTTTTCGTTGATTTATATCTTAATTTGGGGCCTCTGTGGCCGAGTGGCTAGCGTGTCTTCTACATTGTGTATTCAATTTCAAACTCAAAGTCAGTTTTGACGGATTTTTCCCGTCAACACAAAAACATGCGACCTCGTCATTTTTGTGTATAAACTTCCAACGTTTTGAAAATTTGTTCCATAAGTACTTAGAATCTTTATCATTATTTATCTAGAAACAAATTTTCT
>JACSZP010012444.1:0-16913 GCA_016161895.1 Pinna nobilis | reverse complement strand
CAAGTATACAAACAAAGAATGTATATCGTTACCTTTTTCTTTTCCCATAAAATTAAACAGAAGTAGAAGCAGAAGTTTTTTCGATTAAAAAGAATCGAAAGAATGAATTCCACATGTCTGAGGTTTCGATACATAGGCATTTGACAATGTTTAAAATTAGGTATATCTGATAACAGTACTGGAATACAGGTATTGTGTCATAGCAAGAATAGTCCAATCTCCTATCAACCTCATTGTCTAAACGCTTCTTCGAGCAGAAGAGTTCCACAACGCGAAGTATGTATGTGCTCTCTCTCTCTCTCTCTCTCTCTCTCTCTCTCTCTCTCTCTCTCTCTCTCTAACTCGAACCTTTGGACTTCAAATTTTCTCTGATTCAGAAAACACTTCCTAATTGTTTGCTCACCCACTCTTCTTTCAATAAGTCATTCATGTTACTCATGCAATCAATATAAAACTTGTGAAACACTACAGACATGTAAATTTCTTTGATTAAATACATTTCATATTCTCTTATTGATTCTGATTTGATGTGCCCTCTTCCTGTAATTGAATTGTTTGAAAATTTAGTACCTCCATTAACTGTTAGACGCTAATGGACGCATGTTTTGGATTGACTTTTCACTTAATCATTTGTCTGACAGTCGACGGATTAATCCGAAGAAGATCAAATAGCACTTATTTCCTGATAACGAAGAAACAATCAACCGTGTTACTTAGAAGCTTGGTTTTAGAGTCTTGCTTTTAATGTTGTGCAAGAAAACGGTTTCATTAAACACTGATATTCACATAAATCTGAACAATCAAAAATAAAAAAAATCGAAGCATTTTGTCCATTATCAATGGTTGCTTCTATAACCATAAAACCCATGCCTGATAACCATTTAAGGAAATAAACATGTCTTTATCTTTTTTTGTCGATGCATTCTCTCCTACAGTCCATAAAAAGTAAATTAAGATAAAATACATTTTTATGAATATTGAATGTAATCGATAGATAGTGAAATGTCTAATTATAACAAGAATTATTGCAGACTTAATATTCTTGAAATAAGATACGGTTGTCATCAGTGTGCTCAAAATATGGCGTTACTGCAGTTTTTGGTTAATGTGATGGAACATGCGATACTGATAACTATGCACTTTAAGGAGGGCTACGATATATGCACTTTTGACTGTGTAATCGAACGTCCGTTATGTCAAATGATGATAAGTTATAATCTTGCTTGCCTTTGCATCTTATGTTATTCTTCTTGAACTAAGTCAGGCTGTCGTCATAGAATTACGCAATTGTCCTTTCGCTTGGTAATTCCTTAAATACAGTGAAACCTCGCCTAAAGACTACCTCGCTTAGGAGATCACCTCACTAATCAGACCACTAAATTACATCAAAATTCAGTCTTTTTTTGACTTTCCAGGCATAATTCAACCTCACTTAGGAGACCACCTCACGAATCAGACCACTTTTAGCCAGTCACTTGGGTGGTCTTAATAGCGAGGTTCGACTGTATGTTGTTGCGGCGGCGGCGGCCGTGGCCTAGTGGTTAGCGTGCTCGACTTCTGATTGTGAGGTTCAGCGTTCGCGCCCAAGACATGTCACGACTATTTGTGTCTTTCTTTTAGATGAGACACTAAAAACCGAGGTCCCGTTTTACACCAGGTATCAGCACATTAAAGAACCATCCCTGCTCCACGGTCATAAGTGCCGAGCATTGGTAAAACTTGTCGCATTTCACCGGAACACGGTGACGCCTCATTAGAAGTGAAATATTTTTTGAATGGGACGTCAAACAACAAAACAACCAACCAGCAAAATGTGGGTTTGTTAGTTTGTTATTGTTAAATTGTAATGCAAAATCCGTCTCAAACTTTTTGTCACTTATTTTGGAAACTATTCCCCTGTTCCTATACCTTTTCAAGATATCAAATACAAGAGTTTTCTTCCAAGGCAATGTCGTTATAGTCTCATCATGATTAATACTAGGCAATCGAACTTTCACATAGTTAAATCATATAAAACATATATACTAATGTATATCCACTCCAACGAGCCAATATATAGTTTACTATTTCGAACATATAAACTTTCTTACATGTAAATAAATGTATATTACTGATAAAACACTTGGAATAACCCCTAAAACCCGATTTTTCTGCCGAGTGATACCTTGGTATCGTAGATGTTCATGTTGTTATACATATTATATTCTCATACTGTCAAAAAACAGGACTTTTTGTCATGCTTAGTACTACGCAATCATACACAAATTGTTGTTGTTATTGTTTTTGTTGTTGTTGTTGTTGAATTGTTGTTTAACGTCCCTCTCAAGAATATTTCACTGATATGGAAACATCACCGTGTGCCAGTGATCGACGACAAATTCTATGCTCGAACTTATGGCCGTAGTGCAGGGAGGGTTCTTTATGTTCCAAAACCTTCTTTGACACGAGACTTCGGTTTTTACTGTCTAATCCGAAAGACAGAGCGCCATCTACATCTAGTGAATACATGGTATTGAGAAATAGGACTGATACTGGTCAATTTATATGATTAGGTATTTGTCGAATATTTTAATCATGATTTGCCCAATCGTGTTAATTTCATGTTGATTTTGTTCTACTTTATTTTCAATTGTAAATGGCGTTACAGCTGCCTAAACTTTCGAGTCGTCTTTTTTTTTGAGTAGCCATAAAAATGTTGACTGTAGAAGATACCAAGGGGAAAATCAAAATTCAAAAATCCAAAGGCAGACGAAATCATGACCAAACAAAAAACAGACAACACAAACAGCTATCAACACAACAAGTCATGTAAAACCGAAAAATAAAGTAACACGAAACCCCTATCAAACCAGGGATGAGTTCAGGTGCTCTGGAAGGGTAAACAACTCCTGCTCCGCGCGCGGCACCCGCCGTGCCACTAAGTGTTAAGATAAAGTGGAAAACAATTTACATGGCTAGAGCTTGTATAAGAGAACACGTTAGATCATAAGGAAGACCGTATTTTTGATAGGTATGACTTGTTTGCACTGCTTTTGTACACAATGTCATAAACAGATTATCAGAATGATTTCGTTTTTGGGTTCCCATTTAAACTTTAATTTGAAAGTTAAATCTTTGTCATCTTTTAGGTTTAATAAAAGAAATGTGTTTTGTGAATGATACAATTTTCTCAGATTTATCATCTAATATCAGAATTTCTTTATCTTAAATTATCTTTTATAATCCTTTTTTCATTATTCTTAATTACATGGTCGCATAAGTACTATTTACTGTGGCAGGTTATCCAACTTTGAATAAGAATTCTAAAATCAAAATTAATTGCTTGTCAAAAACGCATTAACTGCTTATGAGTTTGAAAAGATTTAGGGGCATCTAAAAGAAAATTTAAGATGTAGTTTGTCGTCATTGCAGACATCAAACTGAATATCAAGTTAAAATTGTATTTGTCGTTGTTGAATTGTAATTCAACATTTTATTGTTATTTGCAACATCTTAGTACAAAACAATTGTATTTATTGAAATTCTGTCCTTATTTCTTTTTTTGGATGCATCAACATTTCTCCACGAAATGAATAATTGAACATTGGAGTTTTAATTGAATTTCAAAATAATTTTCTATCGGGAACAAAAATATTAATAATGATTGAAAACAATTCTTTTCGACACGTTATTACAAACTATCACAAATAATTCCTCTTGATATTTTTTTTTCTGATTGATTGTAAGACATCACAGTGTAAATGCATGTACACTTACAGGGTCTGCTCTGAGTTCAGCGTTATTTTAGGCATTTCCCTTTGTAAACTTATTGACGATTTTGGTTATATTGTTGTTTAACTTCCAACTCAAGATTATTTCACCTGTATGGAGACATCGTCGTGTGCTAGTGAATGGCGATATATTTTGACCATGCCCTGCACTTGTGGCCGTACAGCAGGGACCAACTGTGACACGGAAACTCGGATTTTTCTGTCGCAACCGAAAAAACAGGGACAGCCAACCGCAGCGTGGCTTGGATTCGAACTTATGATTTCACGATCAGAAGGCGAACCTGCAAACAACTGAACCACGTCGGCCCATTCCTTTGTAGTACTCTTCTGTATAAAACACATACAACAAAAAAAAAAGAAAGAAAAAAACTGAGTGTTGTTGAAAAGGAGCCAAAGCGTATATCTTAATCATTAGTATTAGTAAATCAGTATTGTTACAAAGCAATGTACCCCATTTAAAAGTGATTTATAAAATTTTCCTAGGTAACGTAATTAAAGATGTCCAGTTAATATATTTCTGGTATTCTTTTTTTACCATAAAGGTCAATGCTTTCTATTTATGGAGTAAACTCGAAAACAGTCCCTTTACTCCATTACACAACGTAGTAATACTCATTCACACACAGTTAAGCGTCAATAACGATGCTCCCGTATCCCTTTCGTACCACATAATAAATACCTTGTTGAATTTACTTTTCAAATTATGTGTTGCCTAATTTTGTTGTCGTTTCTTAATTTTTGGTGAGCCGCATTACCTCTATCCATATGAACCTAAAGTAAACCCTTTTGTAAGAATAAAAGAAAATCGGGATCGGGAATTGGGAAATAGTTAAATGAAATCGGTTGACATCAATACTGATAGGAGTACGCTTTATCTATATAGTCGAGTACGTTGTCTTCTACTAGGTAGCAGAAAAAAAAATTATGATTATGAGGAGTAACTCCCATCACAATTTTGGTAAATGTTTCAAGAATTATTCAACAATTTATCAAATGTAATGAAAAAAATGTTTTAAAATTATTTTTTGATATTTTTTGCTTAATTAGCATTATAGCTGAGTTTTATGAAAGTGAAATGTCAGCATATGATAAAACAAAGAAATACCTTTTTCTTGTATTGTAAGTCAACTGGCAAGCGGGGAAAGTTTCTGTTTTAATTGAATTTACAATTTATTTTTTAGCGAGAGATCCAGGATGTTCATGTAAAGAGAAAACCATTTTGGAAATAGCAAACACCTGCCAGCCCGAAAACAAAAGATAAAGTACATTGATGGGTTAACTACTAATAATTGTTTTGGGAATGATTAATAATTGTTTTAGGATAAGAGATAATTGTAGCAGGAAATGCAGATAAAACGAACAAAAAGGAGAGAGAAAGAAACACGAATATTTATTGAAGGAATTGATGGGGAAAATAAATCAATTCTAAATCATGGCTATTATATTTGCACTTTCTAGTCTAAGGTGAAAAGCCAAGTCATGAAACGACACTATAACAGTTTCTTTTGAGATCACAAACAACCTTAGTACATGTAGTAACATTTAACTAAAATCGTTAGGGTAATGCCTTTAGACAACTTCTCAGGATGTTATAAACTGTTAAAGGTAAATAGTCATCATACTTTCAGATTGAATCGTAAATAAGATGTCGTAAAAGTATGAAGACAAATACCTTTCGAATTAACGGAAAATGTGGCGCTAAAATTACATTTTATAATCAAAAGTAGACGATAAAAGATCTGTGAGACAAATTTAAAGGGTTCATTAAACTTTTCCGGGGATAATAGGTATGTCAGCTTTATTATCCGATTCATTGCACAAATTGTTGTGCAATAAAAAAAGTTCTATTTTGGTACTCCTCTACTTACTTTAATTTCATTGATCTATTGGGCTAGATAAAACTTTTAGTGGATATGTTTGATGTATAAATAGAAAAGGGGCGGATTACCTCTTTTAAACGGATAAATTTTCTTCAAGAAGTCTTCCATTACGGCACTTAGCAGCTATGCATTCATGCAGTTACAGCAAAAGTCCTCCCGCAAGCATCGGAAGTTATGAGCCAAACGCTTAGAACCCGTTGAGTTATATCTGTATTTGATCATTATTGGGATAACCATCATGGCTCCGTGGGAAAATGTTCGCCTTCTATTCGTGATGTCGCGGATTCAAATCGGAATTTGACCAAGGTCTCGTGCCACAGAAGATATCGGTATGCTAATGAACCCCATTCCTTCATAGTCGTAAATACCGAGTATAAGCAAAATTTCCATCGCTTCAGCGGCATAAGGAGACATTATAGAAAGACGTTTGAACAATCGGGCGTTAAAGAAGAATAATATTACATTTTTACGATGACTGGGCAAATTGATACGGAGAACAAATAATCATTTCCACAATCATGTATAATATCATAAGTTATAGAGTAATATAAACTATAAACCTATATATCCTAAATTCAAAGTTTTCACTTATTATAAATGTGCTCATTGGTATACGGATCAAAACTGTAAATACACGGGAACATTATTTATCAAGAAATACAATCTTCGTTTGAACAGATGATAAAAGTAGTGTTAATTCAACAACGAAACGACATGACAGTTTCAAACACATATCTTACAACGTTATCTCCCTTTACGTATAGATGTTATGTATGTATGTATGTATGTATGTATGTATGTATGTATGTATGTATATATATAATCCTCGATGTTAAAATAGAACCTTAACTGTAAAATCGATTATCCAGGGAACCTAGAACAAATCCGTCCGTAACATCATAGATACAAGAGGTGCCATATTTCATAATACATGTATCTCATTTTCAACGAGAATTGTTTTTGATTTAGCATAACTAAATCAAATGCCCCCTTTCTACGAAATGAAAGAATATTGTGGAGTTTTTTACAATGTTAAGTTCTAGAGATATATCTTATAAATTTATGTTTGTCCCGATTGATACATATTATTATTTAATAATCAAAGGGTCAATCCTATTAATTTTTGTTCATAACACATCGTCTTCATGTCATTTACATATATAGCAAGTTTCATCATATCTTTATTGCATAGTTATGCTGTAAACAGCAATTCTTAAACAAAGGGCAATAACTCTGCAATTAAACTGCTGATCCTTGAAATTTTTGTGCTTGACTCATTGTCTTGATGTCATAACCATGTATACGAAATAATATTGTTCTATCTCAAAATCTCAATTACCATATATATTTATGTAGTTTCATCACTCTATCTTTATTACATAGAAACTTATGCTTTACGGCAATAACTCTGCAATTCAAGGGCTCATCCCTGATATTTTGTCCATAGCACATCGTCTTTATGTCATTGTCATGCATGCCAAATATTATCATCCTATCTTAAGTACAAAGAGTTATGCTCTAGAAACGAATTTTTTAACAAAGGGCAAAAACCCTGAAATTTTTGTTCATGACCCATTGTCTTGATGTCATTGTATGAATGCCAAATATTATCATCCTATCTTAAGTACAAAGAGAGAAGAAGAAAAGGAAGGAAAACAAAAAGAAGAACAAGAAGAAACTCGTACAAAAACAATATGCCTCCATTCCGAGAAGGGGAGACATAATTTTAGGTTTCCACAGAAATCATTCTAGCTTAATGTAGACATCAGATACTTGTTGGATATTGACTTTCACAAAATTTGTTAGAGATACAATATAAAAGAGATGTTGAAATAAGACCTTACGTAATATCCATACATATGCTTTCATAATTTGTTTATAAGCATCAATTATAGAAGCATATCAAACACAAAATGTATGTATCTTATTTCATTTAATAACTGAGCAGAATTTCTAATGCACACTAGAATTACCCAAGGTTAGTATTGTGTAATATAAGGATAATGGCGGTAATTAGAGCACGGCACTTAAAATCATGCAATTCTTATTTCGGTTTTTAAACAGCCTTTGGAAGACACTAAATACCCTAAATAGTTTGCCAAATAACTTAGGTATATGGAGGACTATATACAAGTACACGTGCAGTCGGGTAAACTCGTCCGCCTTTTAAATCTGGGCCCTGCTCGCAAATGCATTATTTTGAGACAAACTCGAGTTAACTAAGAAACTTAAGATAAAAGAAATACAGCGAAGAAATGTGTAATTGCAATTATTATACTTTCAGTTAGAATCCTGTAATTTGATTGGTAGAGAGTCATGCGACAATTTTGAATGTCACGCGCTCACTTTACAAAGATAAAGAAGCCAGGGTGATAGTCAAAAAATTATCACATGCGCTGACGTTCAAGTGCGCATAGCATACGTCATCAGACTTTTGGCAGTGACGTAGTAAGTCAACACAGTCATATATGCAAAACTATGTTTGTTCCAGATGAATGTCGAGTACACACTAGTTTGATTAGGACCGACAGAATGGAAAACAAAGTTACAAATTTGACACTCGGTATAATAAAATAAATATTACATTCATAAGAGGGTGATATTGCATATTTTCACCCCGCGGAATACATTGTCAACCTCGGCTTCGCCTCGGTCAACAATGCTTCCTCGGGGTGAAAATATGCAATATCACCCTCTCATGAATGTAATATTTATATAATATCCAACAGGAGGTTTTTTGTATAATTTTGAAATTTTCGTCTTATAATATAATGTATATTTCTGAAGCAAAGTGTTTCTCATAGGACCTCTACTTTAACTCCGAATTTATATTTTAAAACTTATATAATAAATTCAATTACTATGAAATTTTTGTTAGCACGTCAATAACATTAATAATTAAAATGCTAAGGATGTTTGTTGATATTTTTAGCGTGACCATTATCAGTGACAACGATTTACAATTTAATCAGATCGAGCGCATATTGATATTTCAATCAAACCTGATATTTAATCGAACTATTAGGGTTCCGATGGAATGTTTGCGACGAATATGATATGCCAATAGGAGAATGCTGACTCCTTCGGGACACCTTGACTTAAGGGTCTCTTAAGAAATTTTATTTTTCACGATGAGGCCGTGATTACTGCTCAACCTGTCGTGTTTGTTTGGACTTGGATTTTCATATAGCCCTTGGTACTTTTGCAATTTTATTTTGATCCCTGTTAAGTTTAAGAATACAATCACAATCACGATTCATTTTGACGTTTCAACACACAAACACACACACACACACACACACTCTCTCTCTCTCTCTCTCTGAGAGACATTATTTACATCTCCTTGATCAAATCAGGGCGGAAATATTTCAATCATTCGCTTGTTGTATTCAATGGGAATCTGACCAATGAATGTATCTCAGCGATGATAAATGAACACTAGAGAGCACTCTAAAGCAATAATTGTGTAATTTACAATTCTAAAAATAATTGTCGTCTGCAGAAGTATTACGCTTTCTAATGGACATAAGTACACGTGCGGTTCAATCTAAAATCGCAGAACAACCTAGTTCGATGTTATCAACCAAATTCGTAATTTAGAATCGCAAATCATCTAATAACAGAAAAAGACCAATTGCATGAATACGGATTATGTTTGGTGGTTATAAAGTCCGACAGGACGTCTTCATCAATGAAGTCAAATAATTGCCAATAATAAATCCATCTCAGTCGAACTGAAATTCACTTGACCCAAAGCTAATAAGCAATTACATTGGTCCAAGGATAAGCTTAAGAAAGGGAATACTCAATAGGTATGAAGAATTTTAGAATCAATCTTATGTAAATTCTAAGCATGTCTAGGTCTGTATCACGTTTTATCCAAATTATATTAAATATGGAATTTAAGAAATTTGTGATACCTTTTTTTTATTTTTAACATTGCAAAACATAATATTGTAGGACATATGCCGCACGATAACAAGAAACGCTTGATCTCCACGGGAACCTTGACCCCCCACTCCCCGAAGTATTGTTTTCACTTACGTCTTGTAAATTTTGATTGGTTTTAGATAGGGGACGGTTGACATTCCGGGCCTGATCATTGTCAGACCAAAGAAGTATGCGCTGACAACAAACTAGCAGAAAATAACATCGGCTACAATGTTTGTGAACATGATTTAACTGAAATGAAGGAATATAATTCAAGCAATAAAAAATTGTGGGAACTCTAAGACAACTATAACAGTGAATGAATATCTTTCTGCGATGTGTATGTTGTAACATCGGCTACAAGTATTTGTGAACATGATTTAACTGAAATAAAGGAATATAATTCAAGCAAAAAACAAAAACAAAAAATGGTGGGAGCTCTAAGACAACTAAAACAGTTAATGAATATCTTTCTGCAATGTGTATGTTGTAACATCGGCTACAAGTGTTTGTGAACATGATTTAACTGAAATGAAGAAATCTTATTCAAGCACTAAAAATTGTGGGAACTCTAAGACAACTTTAACAGTTAATGAATATCTTTCTGCGATGTGTATGGGTAACGCCATTCTCTATGTAATTTTAGCCGCAGGATCCGGAAATATTTTGGAATATGAGAAAGAGATAAAATTTGTAGTAATGTAATGTAGGACTCCTATGATCCGTTAAGTATGTTATATAGTAAAATGGTAACGTTAACCCCCCCCCCTTTCTTTTACCGACAGCCATTGTGATGCAGCATAGGGATTTGATATAAACTAATTACAGTGTGCACAGCTTGGTATTAACAATGTTATTCGTGCTATATAGCAAGCATAGAAATTCTTTGCACAGCAAGGTATTATGGTACATCAGCTAATGTGAATTGTTTCTCCTATATCAAGCCAGGTACCATAAACCATCAAAGAGGAATGAAATTACGAAAATTATCAAATCTAATCGTTTGCATATTTTAACACATTGGATTTATTGTCTACTTATTTCCAGATGCATAACAATAAATGCATATAGTATGAGCAAAGTGAAAGTTAAACAGAAGCGTTTGATCTGGAAAATGAGTTTAACTGGAATGCTGGGCATATTTAAAGCCAATGAACCGAGCGTAAAAAAAGCAACCAGATAAAAACTTGAAGCACATTCAAACAAACTACAGCATTAGATAAAAGCTGTTGATTTCACAAAATGGGAATATGAAGCTATAAGAAACCTTTTAGAATTAGTTATATTGTTCAAGAGGAAAATAAAATGAGAAATGGGACTCATTATACTTTCTATGTCGTACATATTTCTAGTTTTGCATACAGGGAAGAAAGTGAGATTCCACATAAGTCAAAACAAACCTAAAACAATTATATTTTCATTGAATGTGATCTCAAATTAAAGTATATCAAAGCTCTGTTATTCATGCAGGTTTCAAAGGCTTTCAACTTGTTCCAACTTGTTCCGATACGAAAATAGGATGTCTCCTTGGCTTGGTGTGTTAACACAACATACATTTTATTTGATAAAAGTTATACATGAATTTATAATGAATGGTGAGCACTGTAGACTTGCCTATTTTGACCAACACAAAATACATCAGCAATTCAAGACTTCAAAATACATTGCATTTTAATACAGTTTGTTTTTGAAAAAAAAAAGAAAAAAAACCAAATGTTTCCTCATGACACATTCCTAATCTATAGAAAAATAAGTGATACCCGAGTAAAATATTGAGTTATGCATCCTAAATTCCCCAGTTGAATAAAATAGAATTTCTGGAATTATACTTGATGAGCAATTATACGTTTATAGGGTTTGATCCTCGCCTTTTTACTTATGACACACAGCGAGTGTTGATATTCAACGCGGTATGCGTACTTTTCCTTGGCACCTGATCCAACCTCTTAATTACCAAGGGTCTACGTATTAACCGTATTAGTATATCGTCTCAGATTCAGAGTCGGTCATTGACCGCCATCATAAACCTAGAATTACAAGGTAACGGGTAATCACTAACCTCACGTAGTGTATTTGTCTCAAGCACGGATTCCTTTTCTTTATACGGCACTTATAGCTTTTAATAAAAAGGGGGAAATGGATGAGATTAATCATTGTATCGTAAACACATCTACATTGATATATATGCCGATGTCGTGAGAACCGTGAGTCGAGGTCATGCTATGTCGGCTGTAGTAAAATAATTAAGGGGTGCAGACTTCACAATCTCAGATTCTCAATAATTGCAATCATTTGATATTGCAGATTCATGAAGTACATTATCTTTCCAAAGAGGTACATGTCAAGGAAGCGAACCTATGGTACATTTTTCTGCTTGTTATTTCGTGGTTGCTCTACGCTGTACATCTAGTTTCATTCGTGTTTCAGCAATGATAATTACTCATCCAAACTGAGTTATATCTTGGGCAAATACAGCTTGATGTAAGAATTAATCAAAACAAATCAAAGCTCTCGACCGTTGCTTTCAATTCAGTTTTATTTCTTGTTTTAGTGACAACTGGAGATGAATTTATACTTATCTATCCTAGGTTCTTGACATTTGTCCCATATGTGCTGACTTTTGATAATTTAACGCTGGATTACATTGTCTGGTTTGTTTCTCAAACATTGATGAATCTGGCACTTAAAGACAGGATTTGGAAACGAAACTGAAAGATTATACTGCCGCCTGTGTCTCGGAGGATATTCCCGCGTGACTTACAGTTGCATGATACTTGGCCAGGTTCCAACCGTCAAACTGTTGATAAGAGAACCTGAAGGAATGTGATGAAAATGGGGAGTTGAAGGTACGAAGGAGGCATCGAACGGCAGAGAACACCATGGTCAGAACAAAAAGACAGATACTAACACCAAGAATTATCCATACAAGAAAAAATAAACCCAAAACTAAATAGCACGAACCCCACTACAAAAAGGTGCTCCGGAATGGTAGCTCCTATTCCGCGCACGGCACCCGTCATGTTATTTGCCAATTCCGGGTAATAGTTGTAAACGAGTTTAGAAGAACGGGATATTTGTTAACAATTATGTTCTTATGTGAAAACCCGTATTGACTTGCCAGCACAAGTAAGAGGGTCGGTGAATGTTCGGCGGGGGGGTCCATACATCCATCCAAGACAATAAAATCAAAGGTTTATAACACAATGGCTTATACAACCCTCACTGCATGAGATAAAATCTTTTATGTTAGTCAACATTTCTGAGCTATACATGACACTGTTGTTACCAAGATATGATATAAGATCCATACAGACTATAGATAAAATTTCATCTATACTCTTTGTAAAAGAGATGAAATTATAGATGCTAAAATTACCGCTAAAAAGATATTAAAATTCATTTGGGATGAAACATCGTGATATGGTGCTTTTTCCATTTTTAGGGTTTGATGAATTCAGTCTGCAAAGTAACAGACCTAAAATTTATATAACACAACACTCTGTTTCCACAAATGTTCGGCCCCTTGGCCTTTATCAAGTGGTAGACGACAGTGACACTAGCTTTTACATATTTTTACATGCGTACATATATTATGAAGAGTTTCAATGGTTTTCATTTCGGCAATTCAAATTTTACAGTCGAGCAATGACCTTGTTCGCAAAAGGAAAGTTTCACTAAATTGAATTTTGAATTACTGGTTCGATTGTAATTATTGAATCGTCTCTTCGATTTGACTTCAATTCAAATCACTAATACTTGTTCTAAACAATACCATAGTGTCGTTTGGGATTTCACCAGTCATCGGGGGATGCTTATTTCTCCATGACAGCAGATCCCATCCCTGGGTAATCAAATGTTTAAATTTATCTTGTCGAATGTTAACAAAATTTGGATCTGTTCGTTTTGTGATATTCGATGCTAAGATCTACCAAGTCTTTCAAAATTATCTAAAAAAATATGTATGAAGAATGACAATTTATATTTTATGATTTTTTTTCGAATTCTGTTCTTAATAAAGTTAATTTTTGTTGCAGCGTGGTGTTGCCATATTTGGTCAACATAATTTGGAATCAAGACTGCAGCAACACAATCACTACACAACTGTCCTATCTATTACAACATAACTCAACAGATAGAATGACATTCGTCTAACACTTTTATTATAACCCAATTATTGGACTGGGATGCTTATTTCGCATGTCGAGTTCTCACCAAGTTTGCATTTTCAACATTAGGCCACCTATCAAATTACAGATCGACTATTGAAATTAAAACACAGCTGCTGTCAGGGAATGCCAAGTATTTACTAATTTGCTAAATCGTTTGCTGTTATCAAAAAGCACACGATTTATGAAGCACGTCGATGTTCAGCTGGTATAAAATAATACGTAATGTGAATTTAATTTGATCATTATGCGGAAGAAAAAAATCAATCTCTTGAGTAATCCTTTTAAATCGGTGAATTTGACCAAAGTTCTTTTTTTGATGATTCATTTTGTTCTTGCACTTCTTTGTTAAGATAAATGATAGTAGCTTTAAGAGGGTTTCAATTATACAGCTATGCATTACGTTTGCCTCCGATTCGATATATATTTAGTTCAGTGGTCGTCCTTTATTTAAAATGGTTGAAGTAGAAGATACCAAGGGGCATTCCAAATTCAAAATGTCAACGACAGACAAAACCTTGGCCAAAACAAAAAGGAGACAAAACAGCACACATAAATACACTTATAATTAAAAATAGTGTAACATAAACCCCACTAAAACCGGGGTGAGTTCAGGTGCTCGGGAAGGGTAAGCAACTCCTGCTCCACGCGTGGCATCCGTCGTGTTACACACTGTCGATTACAAGAATAAGTCACAATCGGTGATGGCCACAATCAAGAAATGGGGAATCGGGATTAGGTAGGCATTTAAGTTGATTGAACTAGATGAGAGCTATTGTTGGTTGGTTGAATGGTTGTTTAACGTCCCACTCAATACTATGGGACGTCACCTTATGACAAAGGGTTATTGCTAGGTACTTATGGTCATCGAGCAGGGAGAATGTTGTAATACGCCGACAACTGCCATTACAAGGGACCTCGGTGTTTACTGTCTAATCCAAAGGGCAGGGTTTTCTCTCGCCCCGGACAGAATTATCCATCTATTTGCCCATTCTGGGATAGTTCTGTCTCGTTATCCCTGCATGCTTGTCCCGAACTCTCTTAAGCGCCATACACCTGACCGACTTATGTCGTTACTCGTGTTCTTGAATACAGTATTTCACACGTAAATTTGTTTATGATTTTTGTAAATGCATTATTTTGGGATAAGAGAAAAACAATCAACCACCACTTTGTATAGGACCAGGGAAATATCACCCTCCCGAAAAAAGATTTACAACATCCGGGACTCGACAAGTCTCGCCATGGGTTTTAAATCTATAAGACTGATGGGATTTATCTGTCTCTACAAAGTTATGATAGATTCTATTTATTCAATCGCAGCGCCGCGCAGATTCCTACCCTTGACCATTAGATCAGTTCCCCTAAACCACTTAGCCAAGGTGATTCCGGAACCGTAGTTGCTTTATGAAGGCCAAATTCAGACCAAGCGGATAATGGTTCCAAATGTTTCTAGAGGTAAATACATTCTCATGTCCTTAGTTCGTATTTGATATATTGTATCAAGTATCGAAGTGAAGATCGGTGCGTTAAATATTCATTTCTCTATTCAAACATAATGAATACCAATTATAAGCAGTGGTTAGCGTGTTCGACTTCGAGCCGAGAGGCCCGGGGTTCGATTCCCGCAGGCGCCACTCCGCGGTTGGCCATCCCTGTCTTTCGGATGAGACAGTAAAAACCGAGGTCCCGTGTCACAGTAGGTGTTGGCACGTTAAAGAACCCTCCCTGCTCTACGGCCAGCAGTGCCGAACACAGGCAAAATGTATCGCCCTTCACCGGCAATCGGTGACGTCTCCATATGAGTGAAATATTCTTGAGTGGGACGTTAAACAACAACACAACAACAACCAATTATAAGCCAAAGTTTGAAGCCCTTCCGCACCGGCTTTGGATGATGTCACCGCAGGAGTGAAAGACAATTGAATTGTACGTTTCACATCAACAATATTGAATTCACAAAATAGCTTCTCTATAATCGCTGCCAATAAGTTAAAAGAAAATTAGAAAACAAGTGTTAGCATGAATGATTTAAATGCCAAAAATGACAGAGACAAACAATATTGAATCCGTAGACTTTATTTTCAAGGTTTCACACAAAGGGGGTCAGATCATTAACTAAATCAAATAGTATGGATATAAGCCATTTTATTCATAACAGAACAGTCATTGGTCAGATTGATCTGTAAGTGGGAAGTTCTTAAATGGGAGGTTCCACTGTATACATAACGGCCATAGATATCAATGTCTGATTCCAAGTCCTCGTTGTGTTCCCACCTCCTTTTCAAGTGTCCGTTCATTGAGTCCATAGACTGTTTTGTTGGTTGAATTATTGTTTAACGTCCCACTCAAGATTCTTTCAATTATATGGAAAAGTCACAGTGTGCCGGTGAAGAACGACAAATTTTACCTATGCTCGGCACTTTGTGCTTTCGAGCAGGGAGAGTTATTTAACGTTCCAACACCAACTGTGACACGGGACCTCGGATTTTACTATTTGACCGGAAAGACAGGGATATACAAGCGTGACGTAGATTAGGTACACACACCGGACCCATCGATCAGGCGTTGAGCACCTTAAACACAGGCGTTCCACAATGAACCCTTGCAAGTTCAAATAAATCTTGAATGTGATATCACCTTCATAGCTTAAAAACCAATACTGTACTGCAGGTCTACATTACTTAACTCAATATATACATGTACATGACTAGTGTCTTATCACAGTAATTATATCTGGGAACTCTATCTGTGCAAATCGTCTAACTAAGCTTATATCATGTTAGTTTGTACAAAATACGGAGGTAAAATATGCGCAATCGAAATCGCTAAAGATATGCTACAGCTGTAAAAATCTGTATCATAATACAAAAGTACCAAACTTTACTTTATTCACGGAGTGGCAAACAAGAAAAATTGAATTTGAAATTTTTTTTTCCTTTATTTTGCAAATAAAGTTCCTTGGTGGTCATTTCATATGTAATAAAAACGTTTATTTACACGAAGAGATATGATTAAAGCCTGTTCGATGCATACCCATAAACTTGCAAAAGGTAAGAAGTATATTAGATTTTTCTTGTCAAGTAGATATATTCCTTTATATTTTACAGCAATTTATCACATGCTAGATTATGCGTATTTATTGGTTTCCATTTCACATTTGCTTA